>PVKU01010796.1:0-48680 GCA_004027475.1 Anoura caudifer | reverse complement strand
TATTTAGTACCTACCATTTATGCTCCTTATTCCCTGTACCTTTTCCCCATGGCCCCATCCCCTCCCTGCTGATAACCTCCATGTGATTACCATTTCTGTGAATTCTGTTCCTATTCTAGTGCTTGTTTAGTTTGTTTTTGATTTTTTAGGTTTAGTTTTTGATAGCTGTTTGTTGTCATTTCACTGTTTATATTTTTGGTCTTCTTCTTTTTTCTTAGATAAGTCCCCTTAACATTTCACATAATAAGGGCTTGGTGATGATGCACTCCATTAACTTTACAGTATCCTGGAAGCACTTTATCTGCCCTTCCATTCTAAATGATAGCTTTGCTGGATAGAGTAATCTTGGATGTAGGTCCTTGCTTTTCATGACTTTGAATACTTTTTTCCATCTCCTTCTTGCCTGTAAGGTCTCTTTTGAGAAATCAGCTGACAGTCTGATGGGAACTCCTTTGTAGGTATCTCTTTTCTTTTCTCTTGCTGTTTTTAAGATTCTCTCCTTATCTTTAATCTTGGGTAATGTAATTATTATGTGCCTTGGTGTGCTCCTCTTTGGGTTCAATTTCTTTGGGATTCTTTGAGCTTCCTGCACTTCTTAGAAGTCTATTTCCTTTGCAAGATTAGATAAGTTCTCTTTTATTATTTTTTCAAATAATTTTTCAATTTCTTGCTCTTCCTCTTCTCCTTCTGGCACTGGTAGGATTCAGATGTTGGAATGTTTAATGTTTTTGAAGTTCCTAAGCCTGCCCTCATTTTTCTGAGTTCTTATTTCTTCATTTTGTTCAGATTGACTGTTTATTTCTTCCTTTGGACCAAACCATTGATGTGAGTCCCAGTTTCCTCCCCTTCCCTGTTGGTTCCCTGTGCATTTTCCTTTATTTCAGTTTGTACAGCCTTCACTTTTTCCTCTATTTTGTAACCATACTCAACCATTTCTGTGAGCATCCTGATTACCAGTGTTTCGAACTGTGCATCTGATAGGTTGGCTATCTCTTTATCACTTAATTGTGTTTTTTCTGTAGCCTTGACTTGTTCTTTCATTTAGGCCATATATATATATTTGTCTCTGAACACCTGTTATGTAGTAAGGGGCGAAGCCTTAGATATTCACGAGGATGAGGCAACTGCATCGCTGCATTGTGGCACTATATGTAGGGGAGGGGTCTGAGAGGGAACAATTCTACAATTCTGCTTGCTTGCCTCTGGGCCAGCTTTTAGTCATTTCCTCTGCTACCCACAGGCAAATTGGGCCCTTCTGGTTCTGATTCCCAGGTGGGTGGGCTTGTGTACATTCTAGGACCCTGTAGTTCTCTCCAACAAACTCTTCTGTGAGACTGGGAGTTTCTCCTGCCTCTGCAACCCTCACAGTTTTTTCATCCAGATGTTTTGAGGTTTTATTTCCCTGAGTTGCCCAGTCTGTCTTGCTCTCCACTTGTTCCTCCTGTTTACCTGCATGCAAATATGGGACAGCCTGGTCTGCTAGCCTCAGACTTGACTGGTCCACCAGCTGCCACCTTGCAGTGCATCCTCTCCACCCCAGCTAACCACCTCCACCTTTCCTACCAGTCTGGATGAATGTTTCTTTAACTCCTTGGTTGTGGACTTCCATACAGTTTGAATTTCTGGCAGTTCTGGTTGTTTTTGTTTTTAAATTTGTTGTCCTTATTTTTGTTGTGCAAGGAGGCACAGTGTATCCTGCCACGCCTCCATTTTGGCCAGAAGTCCAATTTTTATTATTTCTTTTCTTTTGTTGACTTTGGGTTGCTTTTGTTCTTCTTTTTCTACTCCTTTAAGATGTAACATTAGGTTTTCTAACTGGTATTTCTCATTTCTTGAGATAGGCCTGTAATGACATAATCTTCCCTCTTATTACTTCTTTCACTGTATCTCAGAAGTAGTCATATGTCACATTGTCATTCTCATTCATCTCTGAATATCTTGTGATCTTACCTTTTATTTCTTCTTTGACTCAGTTACATTTCAGTAGTATGTTGTTTAATCTCCACATATCTATGAGTTTCTTTACTTCCTTTTTACAATTGATTCTTAATTTCAAAGCATTGTGATCAGAGAATATACTTGATATCTTTTCAATCTTCTTGACTTTGTTGAGGCTAGTTTTGTAACCCAATATTTTGTTGGCTCCAGATAATATTCCATATGCACTGGAAAAGAAAATATAATCTGATGTTCAGGAATAAAAGACTCTCTAAATGTCAGTTATGTCCAGTTGGTCTCATGTGTTAGTTAAAGCCAATTATTTCTTTATTGTTGTATAACAAACAAGCTCTTGAAGATATCAAACAATTCTACTGTTTTGTTTAATTTCTCTATCTCTCTCTATATATATATACCTTAACACCTACACTCCACTTTTACTACCTTTATTTTAATATCTTAATAAATTTTAACTCATTCATAGATTAAAATAATTTGTTCCTTAAAAACACTAGTACTTATTAATTTTTTTCTGTCAAAATTTAATTCTATATACTAGACTATAAAAATTAAGATTATATAGAAATTACTGATAAGGTATCCCTCAATGATATGTATCGATTTCTTTTAGCTGAAAAAATTAAACTTTACAGCTGCTTTCTGGGCAATAAAGAAATCACCAACAGTGCTCGCTTCGGCAGCACATATATTACAATTGGAAGGATACAGAGAAAATTAGCACAAACCCTGAGCAAGGATGACATACAAATTCATGAAGTAGTCCATATTTTAAAAAAAGGAAAAGAAATCCCCACCAAATTGAAAAACTGCTTCTACAATTAGTTTATGCCTTATGTATTTAACATTATTATATTTATTACCCAAATTTTTATGACTCCTGATGACTCACTTTTTGATGACTCATTTAGACTGGATTTATTATTATAAAATGCTCCTGCTTGTCAAGGTTTTCATAGTTCACCCATTATTTTAGATGTGCCTTTGAATAAGACAAAGACACACAATCCTACTTGTTTTTTATATAATTGAAAGACAAAGATGTTTGTATAATTTTATTTTATTTTTATTGTATCACTCTTAATATTTTTATTTTCTCCCTTCTGTGATTGATAAACTCTACTTGTTATTTTGCTGTGTATGCATGTTTGTGTCTCTGTGTTGGTGTGTGTGACTATTTCTCCTACTGACTGCAGTCCGATCACTGTTACTGGTACTTTTATATGAGATAATTAAGTTGATTCATCAATGTTAGGTGGCTTAAAAATAGCAACATTTATCATATGGTGGCATTCTTTCTATGTGCTTTGAATCAATTAATTCCTTTTGTTTGTACTACAACCATGTGTGACAGACACCACTATTACTTTTATTTTGTAGATGAAAAAATAAAGCATGTAGAAGTTTCATCCCTTTGACAAATTTACATTATCAGTAAGTAGTATTAGAGCTGAGATTTGTGCTAATGTGGCTGATGCCATAGCACTGTGTGTTACACTACTAAATTATTTGTCTCTGGTGTTTAACTGAAAAAAAGGTGAAATAATTGAAAACTTGAGTTCTTTCTACCATCTTCCTGAATTCTCATTCACTCTCATTTGTTCTTGCACACATCATTATATTTAGATGTGTTGGGAGTTAATGTCATAAATTTTAATAATTAAGCTTTCAAATCTAGATTATTTGTACCCTAATCTATTAATGTCCTTTAAAAGATGAGGAAATTATGCCATTTACATTTTCTACCATGTTTCTCTACCCACAATGTGATAATGTTGATGTAGTCAAGAAAAACTGGGGAATCACCTCATTGGCCAAGATGATTCAGGGGATGTTTTTATACTGAGTACCCAAAAGCTAGAATGGTGAGTGGACAGGGCTCAAGCACACCAAAAGCTGGCAAGATAACTGGGTAGAAAAAAGCCATATCCTCCCTATGCCTATAAGAATGGTTATCTTGAACTGGAAGGGGTAACAGTCTTTGAGATGAGAGTCCACTATTCTCCCAGGTCTTAGCACCTGTCTCACAGTCTGGCTTCTGTTGGAGCAAGCAGCTGACCCTGCTTTTTGGTTACAATGAGGTTTGCTTTATGTCTATTCTTGTGGCTATCCTACTATGTAGCATGTCCTAGTCAAGGTTTCTAAAGGACATTGTTTTGATTTTATCTAAGTAAATGTCTCAGCATTTAGCCCCCAACTATTTTCTGTTTGAGGCACTCTGTTTTCTTGGCTTTTGAATTGCTACTTCCTCAAGGCTTTTTGTCATCTGATTGGTTGCTTTATTATGTTTACTCTCCCTGGGTATGACTTTCGAATCAGCTTTCTTCCTTTTCTCTCTGGTTTTCTATTCCTTGTTATTCTTACATTAAACCTTGGATTTTAGTATCATTTTTATGCTGACTGTTCTCAAAATTTTATTTTTATCCCAAAATTATTAACCAAGCAGAGACTGGCATATTCAGCTGCCTATGTGGTTACTAGATCTCCTGATTATGATAAAATGTATTTTAATTGCACTTACATGTTCCAAAATAAATTATTGAGTCTCCTTACCTCAAAACTGCCCTCTGCTTCAAGTTTCCTTATCTGAGTAAAATGGGGTTTTCACACTGTAGACACCAGATGCATAGGACAGAAACTTACATGTCGTCCTCCTTTTTTCTTCATTTTCACTTCAGATCCTTCAATATCCTCAGCTATTTTGTGCCTAAAATATGACACAATTATTAACTTCTCTGAATGAACTCTAACATCATCAAATGAAGTCATTGTCATATGAACTATGCAAGTATTACCTAACTATTCCCTTCCCATTTACTAAACATATCACCCACCAAAAATGATCTCCTTAAAAAACAAAAGAAATTATGTCACTTGCTTCTTAAAACATTTGATGATTCTCAGTTGAGAGTAGAAAAAGAACATTCTATTTACAAAGAGATTTAACTGTTTAGCTATTCATTCAGTCCAATCTTTTGTCACCGAAATTTCTCCACACTAATCTGCATATACTTTTTAAAAAGGCAAGCGCTTCCTCTTTAAAAGCTTGAGGACACAGCAAAAAGAACATTTCTATAAACCAGGAAGTGGGTCCTCAGCAGACACTGAATCTGCTGGTGCTTTGGTCTTAGACTTCCCAGACTCCATCCAGAATCGTTCGGTGCGGGCTCACTGTATTTTTCAGTACTTGGCAGGCCATCATGAAGTTGCATCACCTTTTCCCTTTTTCTGACATGGCCTGTCCAGTAGGCCTATCTTCTGGTTACCGATTTTGGATATGGAATCTTTCCGTATGGGTCTAGGCACCTGCTTTGAAAATGTGGCAAACCTGCCTTCACTGGCCTCACTTGCAGTAAGTAGTTCCTAAGACAGATACATGAAGCTTTAAAAGAGCTGCATTGTAATACAATTGGTCAGCTGTTGACAAAATCTTGCTGAAATACTTATCTTAACATATCACGAAAGCCAAAAAATTTCAATATCTATGTCTATTAACAAAGTATGACAGGATTATAAAGAATTAAAACTTAACTTCTGAACACAAATGTTGTTATTCTTTATACTTTTGGCATTTAGAGTTGACATAAAGAAATTTTTTTTTTTACTTTTTTACTCAAGGTCTTGGGTATGCACCTGCAGATTATTCTCTTGGTTTGTTTGAAAATATAGTTCTATCATTCGCTTCTGAACTCAGAGTGAATAACCTTTATGGTTTTAACACTCAAAGGTGGAAAATGCAAACTATAACATCAATGAGGCACTCATCTGATTATGAGGGAAAGAGAAGAACTCCAGGAGGCTGCTGAAGGGTCATAAATAAACAGGCACAGCCACGTTGGAGAACAATTGACAGCACCCTGCTAAGGACCTACAAACAGAACTGTTTGTAAAGCTCAACCTCGCTACATTTATGTATTTCTGCATACATTTATGCAGAAATAAATAAGTTAAATAATGGTGGTTTATAAAGGTTGAAATGCCAAAAACATGCCTTTCCTGCTTAAAGGCCATTATACCTTTTGTTTCCTTCCTAGAAATAATCCTCCTTCAATCTTTATTTTTTTATTACTTTCAATATTCTCTAAAGCCCTCTGTAATCACTCCATTCATTATCTCAGCTGCATATGATTTCTTACTTACATTTACCAAAATTTATAGTTATTTTAATTATTTCTTGACTGCTTGGTTTTCAGAAATGCACTATACTGTAATGTGAGCCCCATTAGCCCACAATCCACACATGTCTTCTGCATTTTATTCCAGGATCATAAAGAAGAAACTCCATAATTATTTACTGAATGAATACATTCATAAAAAATGACTAAATATTAATTTTACCTTGAATACAATTTAAATGTTTATTAGTTCTATTTAACTTTTGGAAAATATTTATTCAAGAGTAATTTGAATGTATGAATTTTCTTTAATATTTGTTGTATATTATAGATTAAGTGAATCAGTCTTCCAGAAATAAGTTCTATTTGCAGTAGCCATTATTATCTCAGTACTTCTTTTACTCATCAATATGTTTTTTCCACAGTCCTTTTAGTCATTTGTAGCTTTTGTCCATGTTAAAAATTTTGGCAACAACTATCTCTTCTTTTCTTTGTTGTTCACAGCTTTAATATATTGGCCTTCACTCTGGTTAATTTCATTGGACTCTTTCATTTTATTTATTTTATTTCATTACATCAATTCTGGCTTCATTATATTGAATTTATGTAAAAGTCTAAATTTTCCTATAACTTGAAATATTTGTGAACTTTCTTCTACATTTCATTTATTTATTTAGTATGACCTTCTCTTTTGATTTGTTATATCTTTGTGTAGGTATCTGATAATTTATTTAATTTACTTGCATCTAACATGAGTGGTTCAATGACCCTTAATAGGTTTTCTATATAATGTAAATAAAATTACCTATTATATTCTTTTTGATGCATGATAAACTAGTTTTATTGCATTTTTTATTTTTGGACTACATATTTAATATTATATGTGTTTCTCTTTATCCTGGAAAAGGCATTGTTGGATAAGGGAATATTTGAAGGGATATTTCAAATATATTCTCGTTAGTTTCAGCTATCAAATAGGGTTTTTTAAATGCTGTTTATGAAGACCTTTAGAGTATTTGGGGGTACCCTAAAGTTTTGAAATACTTGACCAGTTGTAGAAAATATCCTTTGATATTAAAAAGCCCCAAATGCTCAGTCACTATAATTCACTCTAATTCTCAGTCTTGACCATTTTTATTCCAGCTTAAACAGCAAGAGCAATTAAAGAAATGTGTAATTAATGTTTCCATTGCTGTTAGTCAGCATCTGGAAGTAGAATTTCATGTGGGGCTTTCTCTTTATATCTCTTAATCTGGTAGCTACTCCACGAGATTTAGTATTTCCAGTTCTTTCTTTTCCTCTGTTAAACCTCTCTAAGTCTGTAGTTAGTTCTAAGTAATTTTTATTATTCTCCTCTAATTTAAATATTTTCTTTTAATTAAAAACCTAAAACAGAAGGAGTGCTTGACAATCAAAGAAATAACAAAATTAGTGAAAGGTTTGTGGGTGTAATAAACATTCTGAAGATTGCACAAGGCTTCAGTTTGCTTTCCATAACATTCCAAAGCATATAACTAGATATTTTAGTAGTTTATTTCCAGAAATGAGCAAGAATTATAGGCATTAGGTAAAACAATAAGAAATGAAAGAAGAAAGTAGGAAGAGATGGCCATAGAGCAAAAGAGGATGTCTAGAAAACATAAAACAAGAAGCCGCAGAATTCAGGAATGAAATAAGCAAAATGCTTGTAGAAAAAGTAAAGGCTAAATTATTTGTAGTATAATAGAGAATAAGCAGTGTGACAAACACAATATAGTACAAAAGTAGAGAAATATGACAACTATCGCTCAAACTAAACAAAAACAGAAATAGAAAAGTAAAAGTTATTGGAGAAAATGATAGGTATTGATTACAAAGTAAATTTACCAAATAATTATTTGAAGTGTTCAAAGAAGAACATTAAGACAATCACCTAAATATATATTTTAGGTTACAATTCAAATAAAAATTGTCTGAAAGAAAAACATTTAAAACTGTATAAACTACGTGTATAAGTATCAGATCTGTGCCAGGGGAAATTAAACTACAATAGCTAAGAATAAGACAAGATTAATAATAAATACATTCATTAATATTTAAACATTAAAAACAAAATATTTGGACAAAAAGTTTTTTTAAGAAATCCTTTTTATTAGAATAGCTAGGATGCTGTTCAACTTCTCTTTAGCTGCATTCAAAGTGAGAAGACAATAGCGTGAAACCCAGTAGACACTCATGGGAAGAAAATCTGAGACAAGAGATTTCACATCAACAAGTACAGATGCAGTAAATACATTTAACTTGATATTTTTACAACATTTGTTTTAGAATAAAAATGTAAGGATAAAATCGACAAAACAGAATGTGAATGAAGTGATAAGGGAACTCAAGAGTTAAGAAATTTTGAGCTTCAAGTTAAAGTTCATAAGCTTAGTAATTAATGTATATCAAAATATATTGTTCCAGGAACATGGATGTATGACCCACCTGACTCCAGCAGACTCACAGATAACTCAACCTTTGTTCCCCAGGAGGACTGCAAGCAATCAGGATGGTATCTGAACCATTATTCTTCGGGGAGGGACTATCAGCAGACCAGGACACAGGTAAAGAACTGCTGGTCAGCAGATGAAGGGATGCTAGGAAAGTGGCCAGACTGCAGCCCTTATCTGATTAAACTTTTCCCTGAATTCCAAACCCTTTATCTACACTTTTCTTCTCCTTATAAATATGGTCAGCTTGAGATGAGATGTAAGATGGTCCTTTAGGGTACATAACCCACCATCTTTGTCTTCTCACATCATGGGCCATCTAAACAAAATGTCCATAGAGATTCCCTCCTTTTCTCTATTTATTGTTCCTGGTAGTGGCACAAATACTGACTTTTCCAGTTTCAGAAGGAAAAGGAGAGAAGCTGGAAAATACAATGATCTCACCAATTGTCTTATATGAGCTTAAATTTTAAAGAGTCTACTAAGGTACACTGAAAAATAAAATAAAATTGAATAATAAGGAGAAGAAAGGAAAATATAAAAAGATTACTCAGTTTCTTTATATAATCATTCAAGTATGTACCTAATAAATACTACCTTTAAAATAGTACTTATAGAGTAACACATACAAAAACATTTTAGAAAAAAATGTCCACCTAAATACTAAGAAAAGGTACAATCAGATGCAGAAAAAATAGGCCACATGGTAAAAGGCTGTGGAATCAAGAAGATAAAATAGCCCTTCACTTGAACACTGAGAAAATACACTATAAATACAACAGATTCCACTAAATATAGAAACTTTAATTTCCTTTTCATGTTCAAATTCAATTCTAATTAATAAATGAATACACATTTGATAATTATACTGTCTCATTCAATTTATGAAGCACTCAAATTAACTGACCATCTGTCTGTTTTCAGCAGAAAAAAATAATGCAAATATTGTATTGGCTTTTAATTTAAATAGCAGATGTCCAGCTAATATTCCTTGTTTTCTCAATGATTTATGAACTGGCATTTAAAAACATTGGGGAAAAGAGTACATACTACTTTGGAACCTTAAATGAGTAGATTCATAATTATAAATGTAATTTGCTTAATATTAATAATGAACAAAAATTAAATTATTTTTAAAAAGTAAAAACAAACTATATTGTATATTAAAATCTAAAAGTTATTTAGAACTCTTATATAATACATAGGATTATAGGTAGTCAGGCAAATGGACACATTTAGAGGATCCCTTGATATTTCACTAAAATTAAATTCCAATAATTTACATATTCTCAATTTCAGTACTTACTGAAGGATCAGGGGACTGCTATTCACCAATGGAAATCTCAGATTTCTCATCTATAAGTGGAATTGATAATATCTACCTAACTGACAAAGTAGTACATGCAAAATTTGGTAATTTCTCTCAATAATTACTAATTACTGTATGAATTAGCTACCTTCCATTTCTTGGCAAAGTTTATATATGTGTACAAGCATGTATCATGTGCTTTCAGTTGTTCATGAAAACTGCAAGAAAGTAAATGTTACAAAATATTTTTAGATATCCGTTTAAAGCTCATTTCATACTATATTGCATTTTTATTTATTAGCGCACTTTTGCAACTTCCTATGAGTGATAGAAGGATGATAAACATTAATACTATTAAAAATAATAGTTCATTGAATGCTTATTCTGTGTTGTTATTTTTAAAGTATTTTTAAACTATTTAATTTTAATAGTGACATTCTGTTATTATTCATATTATTATTGATGAGGAAACAAAGGAGAAAAGACACTGAGGAATTTCACAAGGTTGTGCATAAGTAAATGATGTGACAACATAAATTAACTGCAAAACTCTCATCCTTAAGGACCTTGCTCACTCTGGAGAGGAGTAAAGGGAGGGGAATTATGGGCTCAATAGGTTTAGCAGCCTATATCATTTTAGAAAGCGGAGGCTAAACACTGAAAGTATCTAAATCGAGTTACTTTAAAATTATACATAGTTTGACTCCCAACAAAAATAAAAGCCCTGGACCAGATGACATCACAAGTAAATTTTATGAAATATTATGAGAACTAACACCTTTCTTTCTCAAACTATTTCATAAAATTCAAGAGAAGGGAAGGCTCCCAAACTCATTTGAAAGGGCCAGTATTATCCTAATTCCAAAATCAGATAAAGACATCACAAAAAAAGAAAATTATAGGCCAATATCTCTGATGAAAATAGATACTAAAATCCTTAACAAAATATTAGCAAACCAAATACAGCAATGCATCAAAAAGACCATACACCATGATCAAGTGGGATTTATTCCAGGAATTCAAGGTTGATAAATTGTTAAATGTGACTCACAAATTGTTAAATGTGACTCACCATATCAACAAAATGAAGGATAAAACTTATATGATCATATCAACAGATACAGAAAAAACATTTGATAAAATCCACTACCCATTTATGATAAAAGCTTTCAGCAAAATGGGGATAGGTGGAACATTCTTAAACACCATATATAGGCCATATAAGACACCAATAAAGGCCATATATGACAAACTCACTGCCAGCATAATACTCAGTGGGCAAAAACCACAAGCATTCCCCTGAAGATTGGGAACAAGGCCGGGATGTCCACTTTCACTTCTCTTATTCAACATAGTACTAGAAGTCCTAGCCACAGCAATCAGACAAGAGGAAGAAATGAAAGTATCCAAAATGGAAAGGAAGAAGTAAAATTGTCATTGTTTGCAGATGACATGATGCTGTACATAGAGAACCCCAAAGATTCCACCAAAAAACTACTAGAGCTGATAAATGAATTCAGCAAAGTAGCAGGATACCAAATTAATATCCAGAAATCACTTGCATTTTACATGCCCATAATGAACAAACAGAAAGGGAAATTAAGAAAACAATCCCATTCACAATTGCTTCAAAAAGATTAAAATACCTAGAAATAAATCTAACAAATGATGTAAAAGTTATAACACACTGAAGAAAGAATTTGAAGAACATACAAGTAAGTGGAAACACACACTATGCTTGTGAATAGGAAGAATTGCTATTATTAAAATGTCCACACTACCCAAAGCAATCCATACATTCAAAGCAATTTCTATCAAGATTCCAATGACATATTTCACAAAACTAGAACAAATATTTCAAAAAATTTATAGGGAACCACAAAAGGCCCTGCATAGCAACAGAATTCCCAAGAAAGATGAATAAAGCTGGAGAAATCATGCTAGGTTACTTAATACAAACTATACTACAAGGCCATAGTAATCAAAATAGCCTGGCAATTGCATAAAAATAGATACACAGATCAATGGAACAGAGTAAAGAGCTCAAAAATAAACCCACACTTTTATAGCCCATTAATATTTGACAGAAGAAGCAAGCATATATAATGAGTTAAAAATAGTTTATTCAATAAATAATGTTGAGAAAATGGACAAACATGTGCAGAAAAAATGAAACTAGACCACATTCTTACACCACACACAAGAATGAACTGAAATTGGGTCAAAGACTTAAATGTTTGACCCAAAATGATAAAAATCCTAGGGCACATAGGCAGCAAAACATAGGACATTGCTCATAGCATTTTTTATCAGCTGTATCTCCCCAGGCAAGGGAAACAAAAGGAAAAAATAAACAAATGGGACTACATCAAACTAAAAAGTTTTTGCACAGCACAGGAAATCATCAACAAAATAAAAAGTCAACCCACAGAATGGGAGAACATGTCCGCCAATACATTTGATTAGGGGTTAATATCCAAAATTTATAAAGTACTTACAAAACATAACACAAAAAAATAAACACCACAATTTAAAAAATAGGTAAAGGACCTAAGCAGACACTTCTCCAAAGAGGACATGCAAGTGGCCAATAGACGTATGAAAAGATGCTCACCTCACTAATCATCAGGGAAATTAAAACCACAATGAGATACCACCTCACATCTGTCATTAGTACATAAAAAAAAGTGCTTGCAAGGATGTAGAGAAAGAGGAACTCTTTTGCACTATTTTGGCAATGCAGATTGGTGCAGCCACTAAGAAAAGCAGTCTGAAGAAACTTTAAAAAGTTAAAAAAGGATATGTCTTTTGACCCAGTGATTCCACTTCTGGGAGTATGTCTGAAGGAATCTAAAATACTAATTTGAAAGAACATAAGCACTCCTACACCCATCACAGTGTTATTTGCAATTGCCAAGATATGGAAGCAGCCCAAGTGTCCATCAATAGGTGAGTTGATAAAATGACTATGGGATATTTACACAGTGGAATATTACTTGGCTGTAAAAAAGAAAATTTTACCCTTTGCAACAGTATGGAAGGACCTGGAGACCTTTATGCTAAGTTAAGCCAGGCAGTGAAAGACAAATACCATACATATGATTCCACTCATCTGTGGAATCCAATGAGCAAACTGAACTAACTAACAAAATGGGGACAAACTCATAGATGGAGAGCAGCTGACAGCTAGTGATGTGGGGGTAAGTTTGGGGGTGGAGGGATTGAGCAAAAAGGAGAAAGGACTCATGGACATGGACAACAGTGTGGTGATTGCTGGGTGGAGGGGGTAAAAGGGACTAAATGGTAATGGAAAAGAATACAATAAAGATTAAATCAAGAAAAAATAAATAAATATCAAAACTATATACAGAGTTTGTGAAAAATTTATGTCAGGAAGTGACTGTCCTTGAGAAGTCTTTATCTTTTCTTTCCTCAGACTTGGACTGTTTTAAATTCACAGAAAATGGCATATGAGAAAAAGGACTTAAGTAAAAATAGTTAGTTAAGTACTACTTATAGACACTCCATCCTGGTTTACTTAGGACATGTGTGTCTTTGACATTATTTTCTGAAACTTTCCTAAGACTTATGTTTCTCCTTTTCGAAATGAAGAAGAGCTCATCTGTCACAAAAAGTTTGTCCACTTAAACATATTATTTATAAATACTTAGGGTAATAAAATAAGCTTTACTCTCATAACCACATTGATATAAAATATATCTATTGGTAAATACTAAGTTAAGGATTGTGGCAGTTAAGACTAAAGGAAAAAAAATAGTTAAATCAGTCGTGTTCTCACAGCTCCTTTGGAACTTCTCTAAAACTCATCCCTTAAATACTAGAGAATCTCTGGGCTCTGTGGATCTAGGTCTTTTTCTTCAGAACTCTCCTTAGATGGTTTTCTTTATTTCTGTATAGTTAATATCACAAAAGCTTCAAAATGCCTCACTTGTCAACTAAAGATTGACCATGCAAGAAAGTATTCATTGCCCTCTAAACAGCTTTCCCATATCTAAAACTTCTCAGATCAGATACCAAAAACAGGAGCTATGCAAGTTATTTTCACAGGTAATTTAATATAAGAAATTTTGATACTAGGAGATTGAAAATGCAAAAATAGAATGTTGAGGTGACAAGGAGGTATCCTAAACTAATTACAGCAGGCCAGTTAGTAGAAGGAAAACAGGAGATAGTCTAATCAGTTAAAAAATTCAGGGTAAAACCAACGAAAGACCATTGCATTCCTGAGTGCTTGTTGGAACTTTGAATTAACTTCTGGGAGGCTATTTCCAAGATTATCCAAAAGAGCGAATAGCCAGCAACACAAACCCCCAGTACACCGCACTTCCTGTTTTGAACTTTCTTGCATTCAACTTCTTGTACATGAGCTTTCTAGACCCTTGGCCACAAGTAATCCAAAGAAGCAAATACTTCTTTCTTACATATCTCAAAACTAGCCCTGCTTCACTTTCTCAGAAACCCTTTACCTATAGCCAATGTAAATTCTTTCAAAACGATTTACGTCTTTCTTCTCCCTACTCAATGTATGAAAAAACTCCGTCAACTCCAGAGTGGCAGACATGTTGCTTTTTCCACCTAGCATTGCTCCTGGTGGTTTAGAGTTCATGCCGCATGACCTGGTCCTTTATGAGCCCAATAAACCCTTTCCTTCAGAAAAGTTTTCAGGCATGATACTTTTAGCTTTTTGTTTGCTTTTGTTTAACAGAGGCAGCAAAAAGATAGTAAATGCAAGAAGCAACTATCATTGCTAGGGGATATATAATAATAGTTCATGCACAGGTTAAAGTAATGACAACGTTATAAAAGTAGGTTAAAAGATGTTTAGGAGGTACAATTAAAAGAGCTTGGTATCTGGATATCTGGAAGAGAGAAAGACAAAATGTAGAAAAAGCTGTTTAAGTTTTGGTTTGGGAAACTACTGCCTGAATCAGGGAAAGAGGTTCAGGTTTTTGTGTTGGCTTCCCATGTAAGGGGTTTAAGAGAGACAGCATTGCCCAAGTCCACCTGAATGTCCCAATTCCAATCCCGCTCCTGCTGTTCTAAATCTCATGTGAACTCTAGAGGAGGCAGTGAATTCAACACATGTAATTCTGTGTGCAGCACAATTAAAATTTGGGTCTGATTTTCAGCCAGATTTTTCCTGTGGTTTGCAAGATAAGATTATTTTAGGGCCTCTAAATAAAATCTCTGGTTTTCTGATGTTGACTTAAAATGAGAGTCTAAAGCCCTGACCTGTTTATTTTATTTGTATTAGTTCCTCTACGAAGTTATAAACAATATCCTGCCTCCAAGCTTCTGTATTCTTTAAAAAAATAATTAAAAAAATAAAATTTGCCTTCATTAATGAAAAAGAACATAAAATCAGAAGAGAGTGGAATCTTTAAGAAGGGGGTTATAATTGTTTTATAAACATAAGTAGAAAATTATTTTTTAATATGTACTACTTAATTTTAATAAACATTAATCTATCACTAATGTAATTACATAAGTGCACAAAAGTTTGAAGAAATTCATTATTTTATTTTTTTGTATCTTCTTGAACATAGTGCCACAAAATTTGTGAGCCTATTCAAGTAGGCATGAGATGATGAGATTGTTTAATTGATAAATGTGCTATACATTTTCTATTACTGAAAAAGATTTTAGGAATATAATATGTTCTGTTATCAAAATGAGCACCACTTTTCATTATTTTTTGTGATTTTTAAAGAATCTTAAAAGAAAAAAGAAGACATTTTTCTTTTTTCATTTTTCTTTTTCTTTTTCTTTAAAATAAAAATATTCTCTCCACTTTTTAAAAATTGTTTTATTGTTGTTCAATTACAGTTGCGTGCATTTCCCACCACCATTCCCCTAATACCCCAGCCAAACCCACTTCCCTCTTCTTTAACCATATTTATATTTTTGGGTTTTCTCAAATTATCTTCAGAACCACTTGGAGTAAAAAGTTTTTCTATGTGAGTTTCTACCTATCTGCATCTTTTCTTATTCTTTATCATTAAGTGTACTTTATCTAGATGGAAAATTGTTATCTGACTAAAGGGGATTGTTTGTGCCCATCAAAGCCCAGTGACAGACTTATAGAGGTTTGTAGCAAAAAAGTAAGAGTTTGTTTTCAGGAAGTGGCCCACACCCAGAGACGGGTGAGCTAATGCTCAAGACCTGGCTTCCCATGGCTTCCAGGGGATGGATTATATACGGGGAAAATCACTAATCACGATAACTAAGGAAGTTATGGTTGTGGTCTCTACTGGTTGGTCCAGGGTTGGTTGATTAGCGCATTTGGTTCTGACTCAGCCAAGGCCTCCATTCCTCTCATTTCCCTGATTTTATGGTCCTGGAGCTGAAATGCAACTGAAGCCTGATGTTATTTCTGGTTTGACGTAAATTCTGCCTCTGTGGTCAACAGACCGGAGGTTTTGTTCCTAAGATTGATTATTTAATGCCGATCAGAACCACATTGTCCTGGGAATTAATGATTAAGGCAGTGGTCATGCAAGGCAGAAGGAGGCAGGTGAGTCAGGGTGCTGGAAGGAGGCAGTTGGAATCAAAAGGAAAGAAAGGAGGAAAGGTCATATTAATGAAATAAAGTTTCTATGCGGTCAGAGTATACCACACATAAGCTTCTTTTGTAAAAAAAATAGTTATAATAAACTAAGATTTGTTAGAGATATTGGATTTTAAAAATGGTATACGAATTGGTATAAGAATAAGACATCTGTTATGATGTTGAAAGTAGAATTTCAGCAACAAAGGTAATCTTCACCTATAAAGAATTACAGAGAGTGGATAGAAAGGCTTACTGAGTAAGAGAAATGAAATAGAGGATTCTTTTAGAAGAAAGGTGGCAGATTTAAAATATTACCTTAATTATGTAGCACATTCTTCTAGTAAATATCAGCTGTTAGACTATCATTTCTGCTCTTTATCCACTTTACTTAATTAAATATAATGACATGGTTTTTTGTAGGTTTCAGGTACTATTACCCAATTGTGTAAAAGAAGAAATTGAAGGAGAGGGAGTTATATAACTTACTGAAGCTTAAATCATTTCAGTGGCAGGGCATGAAACTTCAGGTTGATTACTCGAAGTACCTTTTACAAGCTCAGAAGACAAATAGGCACTTTTTAAATAATTTGGATGACATCAAGTTGCTGGCACTTAAAACAACATAATAAACTGTAGCTGCATAATTATAATTAATAAAAACATAATATTTTATAAAATGCAATAAAAAATTTAAATAAACCCTTAATTAGATGTCATTGATGTAACCATTTTCTTTATTTTTAAGATAAATAAAAAATAATTAACAAAACATTTAAAAGCAACTTTCTATTGTTTAATTCACATCAATGCTTTAAATTAATTATATTATATTTAGTTTGTTCATTATATGCCCTATGTTTGCCAAAAGTTGTCTTCCATAGCTTTACCTAGGGGATTCTGTCTTTGTTTGGATTCCGGATGGCCCATACAAAATTAGTCTTGAGCACATCATGTGATCTCTCCTCCAAGGACATAGATCTCAGGCTTCAGTGTGTATCAGAATGGCGTGGGGGGCTTCTTACCTCAAAGGTTGCTAGTGCGCTCTTCAGGGTTTTTGATAATGTAGTTTTGGGGTGGGGAGTCAGAAATTTTACATTTCTGACAAGTTCCCAGCTGATGCGACTGCCAAAGGCCATAAATTGCATACTAATACACTAAGTGGTAACAAAGTTCATGATAATGGGTATTGGTCCTGCCCGCTGACCCACTCAGCCTGACTGAAAGCAGAAGACTAAGCAAGGGCAAAACAGAACACCTTTCAACACAGAATGAAAAATATCATCCCCACTATGACTCTGGAGGTCTAATTGTATAATTTGTAAATATTCCTTTTTCTTAATGTGAATCTAGAATAAACTATCCTATTTTGTAACTTTCTTTTACTCTTTTGAGTTATATGTGCATATATATGTATGGAAAAGAGAAAGATTTAGAGCTGCTAGCAGGATGAGCAAGAATTTAGGGAAAGCATATTTAATTCTTACACTGTCATAAAGACAGTGAGTGAGTATCCATGTGCCACATAGCACCCAGAAATATGCAGCGGAATTCATCCATGACTGCTTTTAGTGTTATTGAGCTTGGTCACATTTTAATAAGTGCTAATAAGTAACTGGGAAGCAATGCCCAGCCCATGCTCTGTTCTCTGAGCCATGAACTCCAGCTCAGCTGTGTCCAATCAAGGAAAGGCAGGAGTTTTACTCCTTTGTATAAAGAGGAACTTTACATTATACTTGTAGCACTCATCACCCTCATCTCACACCTGTAACCCTGTGACTTATTTGTAGAGTGATTATCTCAGTGATCAGGGAAATTGTTGCTAAGGCAAGACCAAACTATATCCAAGAGAGAAATTGACCTAAATCTGCAGGGAATATTTCTGCAAGTGTGAACAGGGGTACTCTAAGTCAAAATCTCTCTAGAGCTCCAGATAGAGGAGAAATTCCAAGAACTTGGATATGCCTAGGGGATAAACATTTACAAGTATGATTTTATTGATATTTTTTCTGTTGCACTATGAGGAGGTACATTGTTGGAGCGAATTTAAATCATGCAAATTTAACAAAATGCATGAAAATTATGGAGGGAAGTGCAAAAGTCTCTGTCTCATACAGAGATGAGTCCATAATTTCATTTTTCAGTGTCCATTTGATGCTCATACTGTGAGTGTAATATACCCTGTCTTTAAAGCGGTTAAAGATTTTTTCTCATATACCTCAGCTCCTCAAATTGTAGCTATTAATCTTGTGCTATCACAAAGTATTAAATATCTGTTCTAACACATACAAAAAAGAAAAAAAGAAAAAACTGAGTAGCTTGACTTTACTAAAAGTACACAACTTGTTTGCTCTTGAAGATGTCATTCAAGAGAAATATTGACTTAATCAATTTTGGATTATATGCTGGCTTCAAACTAAAGCCTACTTTGTGATGGTATTCTACTGTATTTAGTGTGCTACGTACATTGATTAGTTTGTCCCAGTTACTTGTAATTCTCCAGCAAAAATTACTACAGGAAGTGTCAGTGTACAGTTTTTTCCATATAGTGAGCAGTTGCCAGTTGGAAAAAAGTAACAAGATAAACTCCCTGATTTCCTAATATAATTTTTTAAAAAGTAAAGCTTAAATAGAAAAGTTGTCATGCCAATGATTTACTTAACACCCAAAATTCATGTTGGGAAAAAGGATTGTTTATCTAGAGATAAAAAAGGACATTGGAATCATATTGATTCAGATATGATCTGTGTACTGTGAAATTATCTAACTTTTCAATAAAAGATCTGATCATCTATTGTTGTTTTCTTGAAATATACTTTTATTGAAAGTTGTACAGTGATATTTTCCTAATTCTATAATTAGGTTATTACCAGGCATTCTCATTCTCTTATAAAGAAGTCTTGGATTTTATTCTACAAAATGTCCAAAATAGTGTGAAACTACAGTACTGCTCTTATTTCTGATATTAAAATATTAAATGAGGTTTATACTTATATTGAGGTCTTTTAAAATGTTTATAGTCAGCTCAAAGTATATATTTGGATTGTTTCCAATTTTACATAATGAATATGCGGAACTGTGCATATGTTATTTCTTACTTTTGAAGAACAATTTTCAGAGTTGAGTCTCATAAGTTTAGCTGATAGGTAAAAGGCTAATATAATATAATATAATATAATAAATATCCTATCATATCAAAATTTTTCTTTATTAGAATTTTCAATGTTGATTTTAGAAAACTAAGCCTTTCCTTCTGGAAGTGAAGTCTTATTGATAGTATCTGCATTCCTCTGCTACAGGACCTCACCATAGTACTATTTTTGCACAGACCCCAAGTATATTTTTTGCTGTGATTTTTTTCTGTGGTTTTAATTATTTCTTCACTTCCATGTAAATTAAAATGTATAGTATGTGCTGTCTCTTAGATATACTATAGGTGTGGGCTTCAGATTATTTTATTTGCTCTATATGTTAATCTATAATATTTGGAAAGATCTGGTTAGATTCCATTAAACTGGAAGCTGCCCTCATTTTAAGCATTAGTGTTATTAAACAAAATTGTGCCCTCAAAGTCTGCAGTTAGTTTGTTGTTCATAACCTGTGACTTCTATGTCTGTCTGTGCTGACTCAGCTCTGCATTCCCTCGGTCACTAATCCCTCATGCAGTTTAGCTCCTTGAACAATGTTTGGCATGTAAAATTTTTGAAATTTGTAAAATTTCAAAATAATAAATTAATTACATTTTATTTCAAATATACTTACAACTGACTGAAGTTGTTAGTCCTTATCTAGATGTGAGTTTAATTATAAATTGGTAAACACAGGATAGGTAGTTAGGTCCTACTGACCTGCAAATTCATAAATATTAGTTTATTATGCCAGTGAAAAAAATACATATTTAATTATATTTTATTGATTATCCTATTATAGTTGCCCTGACTTTTCCTTCTTTGTCCCCCTCTACCGAGCATCCTCCACTCCTTCAGGCAATCCCCACACCATTGTTTATATCCATGGGTCATGTGTATAATAAGTTCTTTGGCTGCTCCATTTCCTGTACTATATGTAATTTACATCCCTGTGGCTATTCTGTAAATACCTATTTGTACTTCTTATTCCCCTTACCTCTTCATCTATTCCCTGTACCCCACTCCAATGTAGCAATCATCAAAATGCTCTCTGTATCCATGATTCTGTCTCTATTTTTCTGTTTTGCTTAGTTTGTTTTTACATGTAATTGTTGATAGATATGTATTTTTTGCCATTTTATTGTTCATAGTTTTGATCTTCCTATTTTTCTTCAGTAAGTCCCTTTACATTTCATATAATAATGGTTTGGTGATGATGAACTCCTTTAGTTTTTTTCTTGTCTGGGAAACTTTTCTTTATCTGCCCTTCAATTCTAAATGATAGTTTTGCTGGGTAAAGCAATCTTGGCTGTAAGTCCCTGCTTTTCATGAGTTTGAATATTTCTTGCCAATCCCTTCTATCCTGCAAAGATTCTTTTGAGAATTCAACTGACAGTCTTACGAGAACTCCTCTGTAGGTAACTAACAGCTTTTCTCTTGCTGCTTTTAAGATTCTCTCTTTATCTTTAAACTTTGGCATTTTAATTATGATGTGTCTTGAAGTGGGCCTCTTTGCAACCATCTTGTTTGGGACTCTCTGTGCTTCCTGAACTGGCATATCTATTTCCTTCACCAAATTAGGGAAATTTTCTTTCATTATTTTTTCAAATAGATTTCCAATTTCTTGTTCTTTCTCTTCTACTTCTGGCACTACTATGATGCAAATGTTGGACCTCTAAAAGTTGTTGTAGAGGCTACTTATACTTTCCTCATTTTTTAATTTTTTTTCTTGTTGTTCTAATTGGTTGTTTTCTGCTTCCTTATGTTCCAAATCATTGATTTAATTTTCAGTTTTATCCACTCTACTATTGTTTCCCTGCAAACTGTTCTTTATTTCAATTAATGTATCTTTCATTTCTGACTGGGTCTTTTTTATGCTGCTGAGATCATCACAAATTCCTTAAGCATCCTTATAGCCAGTGTTTTCAACTCTGCATCTCATAGATTGTTTATCTACATTTGGTTCATTTCTTTTTCTGGAGTTTTGATGTGCTCTTTCATTTGAGCCATGTGTCTTTGTCTCCTTGTTTTGGCAGCCTCTCTGTGTTTGTTTCTATGTATTTGGTAGAGCTGCTTTGACTCCACGTTTTGGTAATGCTGCCTAATGTAGTAGGTGTTCTATAGGGACCAGTGGCACAGCATCCCCTATCAAGATGCACCCTTTGTGTGGGCTGAGTACACCCCCTTCTTGAAAATGAGCCTTGGTTGCCTCTGGCAGATTGAAGAGAGGGATTTACCCAGGCCAGTCAGCTGCAAGGATTGGCTGTGACCACTTAACACCATGGAGGATCAGCCGTGCATGGGCAGGGTGTTGGTACTCCAACACTGTCTGTGGCTGTCCACTAGGTACACTGGCCCTGAGTTTTCTGGATGGTGCAGGCCAAGGTCAGTTCCTACCTGTGTTTTTCCCAGGGTCACCCTTCCTGAGCTGCCAACTCTGTTGGGGAGGGTTTAGAAAAGGGAAAATGGCCTCTGATTGCTTTGATGCCAGAGACTTCAGTTTCTCCCTGTATATGACTGATGCCTTTCAAGCTGCTACCCCAGTGCTGGATTTCAGAGGGAGTAGTCTGTGTGTGAGTTCTTTAAGAACTGCTTGGGGCTTCAGCAGTTTCTTCTACCAACTCAACCCCTATTCTTTTTTGCAGCCAGAAATTTGGGGCACTTATCATCCTGGTACCTGAACCCTGGGCTGGGCAGCCTGATGGGATGGGACCCTCACTCCTGAGATATCCCTCTCAAATTTTTATTCACCACACATGAGTGACAGACCAGCCCGTTCCACATCTTTGCCTCTCCTAAGAGTCTGGGTGGATGTGGTTTACTTATTATGCAGCTGTCCCACTTCCATTCAACTCAATTTCTGATGGTTTTGAGTGATGGTTGTTCTATATTTTAGTTATTATTTTGATATGGTTGTGTTGAGAGGTATTTCATGTCTGCCTATGCCACCATCTTGATGAGAAGTCTGCCCTGAATATATTTTTTTAACGCAGCGTCTTCTTTGGTGACCTTCCTAGGTCAGTCATGCATACTATTGCCTGTGTACAGTGAATAATAGATAAGATATTTAGGATTTAGGAATTGTAAACCTACTTGCTCTGTTAGAAGTTAATTAGAAAAAATAAAAACTATTGTGGGATTGACCATATTACTTTCTAGTCATTAATACTAACTAGAATAACATTTTGAATATAAGGAGAAGAACGAAGCAAAGATTGTTAAAATATATAAAACATTATGACTGACTGACTTGAAACAATAGAAAGCTTTTATAGAATTATGTTCTGAAGAAGTGGAACTTCAAGAGTACTGAGAAAATACTGTTAAAAGAAATGAAGTTTAAGGAAATGAATAAAAGATACAAAGTATGAATGCCACATAATATTTTTAACATTAATACTCTTGATAATACCTTTAGACAGTTTAGTTTCATCTCACTTGACAACATAGAGCAAATGGAAGTCAAATATCAATAGGTATTTGGTACATTTTGACTTTCAATAAGTGTATAAACTTTAGTAACTTTTGGTTTTAACAGAGAGTGGTGAATAAATAATAAACATTCAGACAGTTTGTCTTATAATTTTATTTAATATTGTTACAAAGTGGAGAGCATGAATCCCTTGTTCTAAGGCATGACTGGTAATTATGGCATTACATGAGTCACATAACAGCTTTGCCAAAGGATTCATTTTTGTTCAGATTTTCTGAAAATATATTTTTATATTTACTTATAAAATATTCTGGCTGCTAGTCTTATGTGACATGAATCAGAAGCAGAAATTTTTGCCATGCATGAAATATAGCATTATTAGTCATAAGTTAATAAATAGATGGCTGCCACTTAACATATTTTTAGACTTCTCTCATCTTGCATAAGTGAAAATTTGTATTCTTTAACTAGCATCTCTCCATTTTTTTCAGCCCCCAAGCTCTGGTAACCACTCTTCTCTTCTCTGCTTTAATGAGTTTGACTATTTGAGATTTCACATATAAGTGAGGCCATTTGTCTTTGGCTTATTTCATTTAACATTATGTCATCCAGATTCATTCATATTGTCTAAACTATGGATTTTAAGAAAGTCTCTTCTTTTTAAGTATATTTTATTGATTATGTTCTTACAGTAGTCCCATTTTTTCTCCCTTTTATCCTCCCTTTGCCCTGCACCTCCCATCCTCCAGAATTGCCCACCCCCCCCCACCCACTTAATTCATGTCCATGCGTTGTACATATAAGTTCTTTGGTTTCTCTATTTCCTATACTATTCTTCAACTCCATTGTCTATTTTATGCCTGCCAATCATGCTTCTTATTCCGTGTACCTCTTCCTTCCCATTCTCCCCCTCCCCCTCCCCACTGATAACCTTCCATGTGATCTCTAGTTCTGTGATTCTGTTCCTATTCTAGATGTTTGCTTAGTTTTGGCTTTTGTTTTTTTAGGTTCAGTTGTTGATAGTTATGAGTTTTCATCATTTTATTGTTCATAGTTTTTTATCTTTTTCTATTTCTTAGATACATCCGTTTAACATTTCATATAATAAGCGTTTGCTGATGATGAACTCCTTTAACTTTACCTATCTGGGAAGCACATTATCTGCCCTTCCATTCTAAATGATAGTTTTGCTGGAGAGAGTAGTCTTGGATGTAGGTCCTTGCCTTTCATGACTTCCAATACTTTTTTCCAGCCCCTTCTTGCCTGTAAGGTTTCTTTTGAGAAATCAGCTGATAGTCTTATGGGAACTCCTTTGTAGGTAATTTTCTCCTTTCCTGTTGCTGCTTTTAAGACTCTCTTCTTATCTTTAATCTTGGGAACTTAATGATGATGTGCCTTGGTATGCTCCTCCTTGGGTCCAATTTCCTTGGGACTCTGTGGTCTTCCTGGACTTCCTGGCAGTCTATGTCCTTCACCAGATTGTGGAAGTTTATCTTGATTATTTGTTCAAATAAGGTTTCAATTTCTTGCTCTTCCTCTTCTCCTTCTGGCAGCATTATGATTCCGAGGTTGAAGCACCTAAAGTTATCCCAGAGGTTCCTAAGCCTCTCCTCATTTTTTTTCATTCTTGTTTCTTCATTCTGTTCTACTTAGATGTTTATTTCTTCCTTCTGGTCCAAACCATTGAGATGAGTCCTGTTTCCTTCCCTTCACTGATGGTTCCCCATATATTTTGCTTTATTTCACTTTGTGTAGCCTTCATTTCTTCCTTCATTTTGTGACTGAGCTCAATCAACTCTGTGAGCATCCTGATTACCAGTGTTTTGAACTCCGCATCAGATAGGTTGTTTATCTTCTTATTGCTTAGCTCTTTTTTCTGGAGTTTTAATCTATTCTTTCACTAGGGCCATAGTTCTTTGTCTGGGTGCACCAGTCTGGATGAATGTTTCTCTAACTCCTTAGTTGTCAGAGTTCCATGTAGTTTGCTATTCTGGCAGTTCTGGTTGTTTATTATTTTTAATTTGGTTGTTATCCTTCTTTTGGTTACGTGAAGAAGTGAAGCATTTTTATCTATGCCTCCATCTTGGCCAGAACTCACCAGAAAGGCTCTTTTTAAAAGGTCAATGCATTTAAATCCTTCAAAGTTCAGTTTACCCCTATTTTTTTATTTTGTTTGTTTTAAATTAATGTTTCTTACTTTGTACAGACTAAACATTAAAACTTTTAGCCGAAGTGAAGTGAAGATCACATGAGATTACCCCAGAAACTGAGAAAAAGAGTGATTGGATTTCACCAGACTTTGAGATGGGTTTCTCAGGAACACACTTTAATTTCTCCAGTAGGTGAGTTCTTTTAAGCATATCTGGAGAGATTCATTATGCCAGTCAGTTGAGATCAAAGCTCTTTTTACTGAAGCCCAAAGAGGCATTTTTTACTTCAATTTAGCTAATATTTTTGTTTCATGCAAGAAAATTATTTTTAACAAACATTCTCAAACATCATAGAGCTTTAAGAACTCAATATATATTGGGGCTCCAAGCAAAACACCAATTAAACAAGTTTACAATATGAGTTGTGGAAAATATTTCATTTGCTTTGTTCATTTGTCAGTTTCTTCTACCTTTTGAATAATGCTTTTTCAGAAGTATCACCATGCTGAACAGAAAAGGATTAGAGTTGAAATCCTATTTGGGGATGGAGCCCCAATAAACTCAGCAAGGTATCATGTAAAAATATTTGTAGGGCTATGTTCTGCAATCTACACGAAGGTGCAAGCCAGAGGTGAAGTGAGGCTTATAAAACTAAAATCCAGACAAAGTCAGCTGAGTAGCTAATTGGATTAAGGCAATCAGCCCCAAGTCTAGCTGCCTAATGAAGACCAATAATTCATTCTTTTAAGAGAAAATAGCAACACCTGGAGCCTATACAATTTTTACTTGCCAATTGACATTAAGGTTCTGTACATGATGGAGTAGTTAGTATCAGATTTCATTCCCATGCTACATATATTTAAGTGGATGTTACATAGAAAATTACTATTTGGGGGCTTTGGAATGGAAAACGTGGTACTGTGATTATGAGGTAGGAGAAACAGATGAGGTGGTCCTGTACATAAGTGGAGTCCTGGAAGAAACCAGGAATACTGACATTTGGAGCAGAAGACATTGGAGTTTAGGGTTGCTCAGGTTCCTAGGAGTAGGTACCACAGAGAAGGCCCTAATACCTCCACAATATTTTTCTTTAGATTCCTAAGATGCATATATGAAAAGTGAGGCTCCTGGAGGGCTTGGCAGTGAACAGCTTCTGAGCTCAAACACTGCTAAGTTCTGGCAGCCAGTGAAGAAAGATCACAGTAAACACCAGGCATTAATTTAAGACTACATAAAGCCTATGCCCTAAAACTTAGGGCCAGTCTTCAGAAAAGTGCTACTAAACATTAAGACTAAGCAGGAAGCTGAAATACTTCTACCTTAATAAAACCTAAAATCAAACAACACTAGTAAGATCATTCACTTGAAATTTAAGTGCCTGCAAGAACAAAACTCAATATAACATCAGAACACACTATGTCCAGCAGCTCAGCTGCCTCCCTTGGTAGGAACACAGACATGGCCATGTGTTCACATACTTCTGTGGCTACTTGCACGCTATAGCAGCAGTTGAGTAGTTTTGACAGTGTGGTCCCCATTCCTAAATTTTTTTTACTATAAGTTGTCAGTCTCTGCTTTAGAGGAAGATAATATATTTGAGTTTCTAGAACACAAAGTACAGAGTAAAATAAAAAATTACCAAGCAGAAAATGTTACTACTACCCAAGAGATAAAGTAGTAAATATTAGCAAATATTGAGATGATCCAGATATTGGAGTTAACAGACAAGTATTTCAAAATAATTATAATTGAAACATTAATGAAAAATAGTGAAAAGATAGACAAATGGAAGAAAACAAGTAATTCAATAGAGTTAAACTCAATTAAAAATGCTCAAAAGGATATTACATAACTGAAGAATATAATATCTTGTATATTGTTAAGAAATCACTGATTGGACTTAACTGACTGGATGTGGCAAGAAACAGAATTGGTGAATTCAATGATGAGTGTGAATCTTTTAATATTGTGCTTAAATGAAAATATCACTAAATTAAAAGTAGCAAACACTTTGCTTAATGTTATAAAATTAAATAAATAAAGTAGTAAGCACTTTGCTTAATATTATGAAATTATATCTAGTAAAATAGTGGTAGAAAGAGATAGGATTTCTTTTAAACTCTTGCACTATTTTCATTTCTATCAAACAGTTGTGAAACAATATAATTTCAAATACCTTGTGTAATGACTGGTTAATTTTTATTTTCAAGGTGAAAAGTTCTCATTTTTTTCAAGTTTTCAGAGATATTTTAGGAGTATATGTGGAGAGGAAGCAAATGGAAATAGATTTTATTTAAAACAAATCAATTTTGTCTTAATAGTGTGGTATGCATATTCGATTTTATTATAATAACTGATGCATTGGTCTTACTCAAGGTATATTCATTTTTTATATTTCATAGCTATTTTTTGAGTTCTTAAAATGTAGAAAAAAATCATTGCTTGATTTTATCTTCTGTTATGATTTGGAAGATATGCATGTTAATTTTGGTGAACATTCAAAATAGAAAGAGTTTAGCTCCTCTGAACATGATTCCTTTAGAGATATTTAAAGGATTTATATATATATTTTTTACCCTCTTAGGAATACTTACCAGCTTCTGCTTGATATTCACACAGTGACAGTCAATACACCCTAGAGGATATGTTCCTGTTCACATTCTTAAACACACCATTCACTCACCTTTTCTCAAGCAGGGCTAATCAACTTGCCAGGAATCCCCAACTACCTCTTCAGTGCTAACCAGTTAGGACTGCAGCATCACTATATTTTAGACTCTAAAGTTTCTGAATGATCACCAAACAATAAACTGTGGACTTTGATATTCTACAACAGGAAAAAACAAACCAAACTAAACTAAGTGAAGCATACCTATCATGCCTCCATACTTTACTCAAAGATTTATAAGATTCTCTCATACTGTCACTTTTGAAAAAGACATTTAGAGAAATATGAAGTCAATTTGCAATGAAGAAGTGAGAAGAGAACTTGGAACTATGGAGACCTTCCATATTTATGTTAGAATTTATAATAACCAGTTAGAAGGTTAATAATAAAGTTCTTAACCTGGATGCCTTTTTAGAATTTGAATAGCATAATTGTTCAGTTAATAACACAGTTTGAGGTGAGAGCCAGAGCATGTGGCTTGTCAGAGAATAAGGACGGCACATTTCCTGTGCACCTTGGATAGATGAGAATGCAGGACAGGCAAGTGGAGGGCTGAAGCAATTAACAGTCACTATCAACAAAGCATGTCAGGAAAATTTTTGCAGGGGGTGCAGGAAGAGCAAGTAGCTGTTAGAGGAGACATAACTGTTGACATGGCAATGCTGTGATATTCCAATAGAAATAGCCACAAATAATTGTGCACATAAAATTTACATCCTTCTGCCCTGGCTGGTGTAGCTCAGTGACTGAGCATGGGCCTGTGAACCAAAGGGTTGCAATTTGGATTCTCAGTCAGGGTATATGCCTGGGTTGCAGGCTGGTCCCCAGTAGAGGTCATATGAGAGGCAACCACACATTGATGTTTCTCTCCCTTTCTCCTTCTGTTTCCTTCTCTAAAAATAAATAACTAAAATCTTTTTTAAAAATTCGCATCCTTCTTCTATTCTTCAGTTACCTCTTTATACCTGGAGTTTAAAAAATGGTAATAGGAATACATATGTTGGGTGTAGAAATGGTTGATGACATAGGCTTTAGAGACAAACAGCCTGAGGTTGGTTAAACCCTGACTCCACCATTTCTTAGTTGTATGAAGTTGTACCAACAGCGTAATTGTAAAAACGGTGGTAAGTACTCCATTCTATTACTGAGAAAGTTAAGTGAGTAAATATTGAAACCATGTAGAATATGGTGATAGCATGTGGATTTTAAAGAAAAGTGAAAATGGAGGTGGAATGTTTTATTATAAAGTAGCTAAAATAGAATTGCTCTGTTCTTGGGTACCTTAAGGCAAAAATTAGCAACAAAAGTTATAATGTATGAAGGACACATGGACAAAGCCAAAGGGGGTGGGTCTGAGGGTGGGAGGCGGGGAGGGATGGGGCAGGGAGGGGCATGGTGGGGTGAAAATAGAAACAATTGTACTTGAACAACAGTAAAAGTAAAAATATTTCAGAAAGAATCATTGAGATTTAGTGGTTGAGAGAGAATAAAACATGTCTTGAAAGACTAATGAGAGGAAGGAGTTGACCATGCAATTGAAATTCCTATTTTGCTATAGGAATTAGTGTAGCAACCCTAATTAGAATTATATTATGTTTTGTAATGAAAAGCATGGGATTATTTTTTCAATGAAAGGCCAAGCACCATGTCTACTACCATAATGACTATTTTTAAATATATGAATGAATTCATCAAGGATAAGAATTTCAGTAGGGAGTGCTTTTGGAGGTGGGGAATAAGCCCAATTTGCAGACATTTCTCATGTTGGAGTTGAAGTTTGCCTCAATCCAGCAGCACTGGATTTGGCACAGATGTAGATTGAAGAATTAGTTATTCATGGTGTAAAATTGGAAGTTGAGAATAATATTCTATTCTGGAATAAGAAATAAAAATAAATCACGATCTCGAGATTTGAACAGTATGAAATTGTATCTTGTCAGTAATTTCACTGGCTATCCTCTCTAAAACAGCATCCTCCCCCACCTCTAACACACCTGCCACACTCTGCCTCTTCATCCTGTCTCTTTCTCTTTCTTAACACATGGCATTAACTAACACTAGAACATATATTTCATAAAGTCAAAATGTTACTGTTTTGTCTCTGCACTTCAAATAGTGCACAGCATGTAGTAAGTTCCCAAGAAAATATGTTGAATGAATAAATGTTTTGATCAATTCATTACAAAACAGTTTAGACCATAGATTTGAGAGAAAAGGACTCCAGGAGTCATCTGTATGAGCAAATAGCTAAAATGAAAGTAATACACCTCAAAGGAAAGAAGTTGTCTAGGACAAGAACAGAGAATTAGAATCACCGATATTTGGGAAGAAAAGCTGTGAAGCAAAGGTGATGCATCTTTTAATTGCAATGGGATAAATGTTTTGAAAGCTTAGTAAAATACCACAAAAGCAATGGAAGAAAAGATGGTCAAAAGACAAGATTGATCAAATTATTCAAAACTGGAATAAAGGTTTAACAAACAAGAGGCATATTTATATATTTTATATATTGTGATCTTCAGGCCAATTAAAGGTTCAGTTAAATGCATATTAGGATAAACATTTTCTGTATATAAAATCAGGCATAAATTGGTAAGGGGGAATTGAAGAGACTGTTGGATAATTCTGTTAAAGACTTAATTTTGTTTGAAAATTTAAAACTTTTGTAACATAAATACTTTTGTAGTGAATTATTTATTTAATACTCTTAATCAATATTCTTTCATTAAATACTCAAGATGCAATAAAGGCATTTTGATAAGTAATATTTTGTGAATGTATAGGTTTTCTTACCATTTTGACACAGAGTTTTGTTAGATTTTTATCTCTGTAAGCAGGCAACTAAAATTACCACCTTGGATTGCTTTTGATGTGATGTTAAGGTTAAAAATGCATGTCATTCCATTCTGCTCAAGACAGAAAACATCGCAGGTGGCTTGACATAATTGCTCTGTCAATATCAGAAAATTATACAACTGCCAGCAAGCCCTGCTTAAAAGTGATCTTGGAAAGGCTTGTTTATGTACTATTCATGTCCAGAGGCTGAAGAAAATTTGTTAGCCTGTCAGTGTCTTCTCAGCCAGGTCTGTTCTTAACTCTTCATCAGTATTGAAGTGTGCTATGTAAATAAAAATTATTTTCTACCGGGGAAAATTATGGATAAAAAGAAATATAAATAACTGTAATTGTGAGTTAAGTAATTTGAAATATTCATTAATATCTGGAGTCCATACACCATCGATATAGCCAACTCCATGCAATATTAAAATAGTCAGTGTTTTAATTGGCAATCATTGCAAAGGTTCACATAAGGAGCTAGAGGACATTTATATGTTAACTAATTTATTTCTGGGTTCTGTTCTACAATTATGTGCAGTATTCACTACTCTTGCTTTATAGATAAGAAAGTGTGTTTCCCCCATGATTGTGTAGATACTAAGTTGGAGAGTTGGGATTCAATCTTAGGTCAGTATCATTGCAAAATCATTGTTTTTTTAATCTAACATCTAATCAGTTATTCGTTCATGAAAACTTCCATGAACCTTGGTGTTTAGCCTAAAGTTTATGTATGTATTTAGTAATGGAGTATCAAGTCTTTAGGCCCTGGTTTATATTATTGCTAGGAAAAACTCATTATTATTTTGCTTTATATTAATTGTTTAATATAAATATAAAAATTATTTTTAATTATTTTCCCTAGTTATCTTACCAGAATCTCTTCATTCTTGAATGTTTTTTGGTTTATATGTTTGTTTGTTTCATCATTTAGTTGATGGATTTCATTAATTTATTTTATTCAAGAATGGCTCTTGTTTGCTTTATTTAATTACTACCTAAAAGTTTGGTAAAAAGCATTTATACTTTTAAAGCTTTTGCATTATGAAAATACTATATTCAATTAAGAAATATCTAAATAGCAAATAGATAAAAAGTGAATGAGTGTTGTTCCCACCTAAATCTCCAGATATTCCGCGGGGCATGTGTAGGTGGGAGATTTTGCATTCATGCCATAGAGTATATGCAGATGTGAAATATGGTTTGATTTCTCTGCTTATCTCACTTTCTCCTAATTTTCTATTTCATCTTTACATAATCTTTATTGTATTTTTGATGACTATGTTATCAATAAAAATTATTCAGTTTTAGCTACCAGAAATAAATCTGGCTATAAGTCATAAGTGAATTTAATGAAAAAAATGGTATATTATCAGGATACTTGTGATACCAAAAAAAAAAAAAAAATGAAGACAGGCTCAGAAAATGACAGAAACCATCCTGCTTACTGACCTTGTCTAGTAGCTAGCCCTGGAATGATAAAAACAAAACAAAACATAGAAACAAACAAAAACTCTAATCACTGTTAGTTTTTGTCACTTTACACACAATTGTAATTATAGAGAGTAACCATTTAAATTAAGTTTGCGTGGAGCACCTGACCACTTATTGTTTGGACAAGGACAGAAGTTATTTATAGTCCCTCCTGATTGTACCCAGTAACAAAGCACAGGTCAGTTGAGTGATGCTGCCAAAAGGAGATAGGGTGGCGCTTCTAGCCAACCCCCAACACACTCCAGACGATGGTCAGGATATGGACAGATCTTCATTCTCTTCAGCATTTTTACTTAAATTTTCCATCCTTTTGTCATTTGCACAGAATTCTTGAAGTTTTCTTCATCTTTTTCTTCTAGTATGTCTATTGCTCAGCCTTGTTTTATTTCAATAATTATATTTTAGATTATAACAGCTATTTTCTTAAATGGTTTAATGTTTTAAAATTTATAAAGTAACATACAAATATGATTTCTTAAATTTTAAAGCATTAAAAATAAAGCTGAAGATTCATTCAACTACTGCTCTCAGCATTAGTCCATTGCCTTAACCCCCACGATCGCTGCTAAACTGTGTTTTATGGATTCTTCCACATCTTTCATTGTGTATCCCTAGCAATTAGAGAATAATATTTGGTGAAAATAGTTGTTCTTAAATAAATTGTATTGTGATGTATATGTACATTTGGCAAATTATTTCTTCCTGAAAAATCGTGTTTTAGGAAACCATACTGGCACATATAGAATGACAAATTATTAATATTTTAAAAATTAAGCTCTCCTACATACTGTAGAGGGCACAGATACAGGTAAAAAGCTCAGAAAAAATTGTAATCACGTCAAATCAAGATATGCAATGTTTTCATTGTCCTAGAGGTCCCCCATTTTATTCCACCCAAAATGCACTCCTCTCAATTAAAGGTACCAATATTCTGACTTCTATCATGATATATCAGTTTTGCTTTTTTGAACATAAATTATATCATGCAGTGTATAGTTTTTGTGTTTATATTCTTTCAGTAATTAATTTTAATCTAAGATGCACTTAAAAATCATTGTTTGCATACTCTATTAAATGAATATATCACAATTTACTCATTTCTTCTACAATAAATGGGTATCTGGATTATATGCACTTTGGCCTACTTGTATTAAATCTCTGAAAACAATCCTTTCTATTTTAGTTGATATGTATACTAATTATTTTTTTTATGTAACTAGAAATAAAACTGACAGGTCATAAGATGTATGTATGTTTAGTTTTTGTTGCTACAAGAACTTTGTACCAATTTATAGCACAAATATCAATTTATGAAGTTTCTTTTCTTTAGTACATTCTTGCCAATTCTTGGCACTTCTTTTTTTACCTCACCTGAGGACAATTTTTCATTGTTTTTTTAGAAAGAGGGGAAAGAGAGAAAAACATCAATGTGAAAGAGACATCAACAGGTTGCCCCTGTATGCACTGTGACCAGGAATCAAACCCATGACCTAGATATGTGCCCTGATCAGGGACTGGGGATTTACCCTGTAATCTTTGGGTCCATGGGACAATGGTCCAACCAATCAGTGCACTGAGTGCTGGCCTGCTAATCAAAGGGTCACCGTTTTGATTCCCAGTCAGGGCACATGCCTGGGTTGCAGGCTAGGTCTCCAGTAAGGGGAGTGTGAGAGGCAACCATACATTCATGTTTCTTTCCCTATCTTTCTCCCTCCCTTCTCCTCTCTAAAAATAAATAAATAAAATCTTAAAGAAAAAAACAAACCAAATTAGACCAACAAGTTAAAATAATGAATCAATTTTTAAGACTATATCCCCCCACAGATAATTTGATGCAATCCTTTCCTGACCTAGTATAAAACATGTTTCAAAACAAATATTTATCTCATTATTCAGAATCTCTGAAAACATGTTTAATGCCAACTCTCTATTTCAGTATTACATTTATGTCATGTCAGTTTTAAATTGTCTTCTAAATACATTTTCCCTTGTGTTTATAAAGCATTCTGCTGGTCTTAAAATATATTACACTTAAACTGTGGTGTGGCATAACAAATAATGCTCAAAAAATTAGGAGGCTTGTGATGTTATATATCTTATACACATGCTTCAAAAACACAAATGGACATGCTCAGTGAATCTAATGCTTGAAAACTTGAATTATGATGGCACTTTTTACATGCATTGTTGAACAAAAAAAGTAAATAATTCTGTTCTTGTAAAGTATCTTTAATATTAATTCAAACACTGTGTGTTTTCACCATATTTTATATTTACATATTTCAAATCTTTACACCATCCATGTGTTAAACTGAAACAATGTCTCTGCTTTTAATCTGCACCCTGGGAAAGAAACACTTATACATAACTAAATTTTGAATTCTGGAGTCTGTATTCTTTCTCTTGTAACTTCTGTAACTTTTCCAAAATTTGTTCTTTACTACTTGGTTTCCTCCTGGGCTCCACTAACTAACTGTAATGTTGATTATAATCTTGAAAAAAAAATAGAAACTATCATAAGTTTACTCAAAATTTATCTAAAGCAAATGTGGAAAAGACCACTGTTTATCACTCAGGAAGTGGGATCCTTGTATGTATCAAATTCATGGATGTGTTAGTACTTGCTTGCTGATATGGGTTTGGTTGGTGGTTCTTCACAGACTTGAGGTTAACACTGAAAAGAGGTGTTCCTACAAAGATTGAATGCACACACGGAGGCAGATGCAGTGATTGAGCAGAGCTATGGTTGTTTTAGACATGTGCTAAGTAGTATATTCTTAGAGGAAAAATGAATATTGTTGACTGGAAGATCAGCCTCTTACAGAATGACTAGATGTCCAATAAAGTTCTTTCTTCCTCATATTCCTATCTTAGAGTCTACATTCCAACCTCCTGCACAGATAGTTATGGTTATTTCACGAGTTCTTGCCAGTGGAAGGGGAATGAAACAGTTGTCCATCACTCTGAATCTCGCCCATATACTGATAAGTCTTTTGTTGGATTCTCCATTTTCTTGCTTTTCTGTTAGCTAGAAGACTGGTGCCCAAGTAAAGACAAGAAACTGTGCCATATTTCAGGTAGCAAAGACACTATCAGCCTGAGAGCTCACTTAACTCTAAAAAGCCTAATACCTTTCCTGTCCATCACCAAAAACAACAGCTTGGAAACTCTGTGGGTCATGTATATGAATCAGCAATACAGCCACTTATTGAGAGCCAATGAGTCTGGTGGTTTTCTTACAGTAGAAGATTACTGTAATTACAATAATTTCCAACATTATTATGTTCACATACATACTGTTTTGTTTGTTTCATTATCTGTTCAAATATTTTTCTTGTTAGAGCTTTTCAGAACCATGTAGCATACACTAAAATTTCAGCTCTATTATTTATTTCATGTTTTGTGTTTAAATTAGTAATTCTTATGTTACCTTTCAAGGGTATGGCAACATTTTTCCCTGAAGAAAAATTAGGCTTTTGAATAAGACAGATGTGTAATTAAATCCCAACTAGAGTTATTACTGAATAATTACTGTATGGCTCCTTAATGTGACTTAGTTTTTCTAAACCTCTAAAAAGTTGTTATGAAGATTAGAATAATACATCCAAAGTATACACCTAAAATGTGCTAAAAAATGCTACCTCTTTCAACTTATTTTTTGCACAGTAGTTAATTGCTAGTGACAGGGATATTCTTAAACAAGAAGACACAACATGCTCATTAAAATTCAACAAAATACAGATGCTCCTCAATTTACCATGGTGTTACATTCTGAAAAACCCATCATAAGTTGAAAATATCATAAGTCAAAAATGCATTTAACACATCTAAACTACTAAACATCGTAGCTTACCCTAGCCTACCTCAAACGTGAGCATTTATCTTGAGTTTCATCTCAAGAGTAATTGCTTTCCTCTTCTGAAGCAAGAGACACAGATGGGTTTTGGAAACATGATAGAATACAAAAACATAAAGCACAATACCGAAAATATGTTAACAAAAATGAACACTGTAGAGTATTGTTGTTTAACATTCTGATCACATGGCCAAGAGGGAACTGCAGTTCATGGCCACTCCTCAGCATGACAAGAGAGTATGCTACTACATAGTGGTGGTCTGGGAAAGATCAAAATTCAAAATTCCAAGTAAGTTTTCTACAGAGTGTGTATTGCTTCCACACCTTTATAAGGTCAAAAAGTTGTAAATTATCATAAAGACCATAAGTTGGGGACCATCTGCACATGATATAAAGAGGTAGGCACAATATGACCCAGAAACTCTGAAAATACAATCAACACTTATACCACCACAATTAGAGCTGAAGAAACAGTTCATTGGAAAAGATGATGGCACAGGTAGCTCTGAGTGAGCTTGTGACCACTACAGGCAAGAAGAAAGAAAAATATTTTCTTCAAAGTTTTTCTAAGTTTTTAAAATAATTATTATCTCATTTGTTTCTATAGCATGCTCTCCTTTAATAGTTAAAGTAAACCAGGACAAATCAATATAATACTTTAGCACACCTAAGCACGTTAAAATTTTTCATGAGGCAAAAGTTCAGGGCTAAGTCAAACCAAAGCATTCCTATTATATACAGTTATTGGGTTTGCTACCTGAGAACAGAAAACATCCCATGGGCAAATTGCCCTCCCAGTGATTAGAAAATTAAATGCAACTTTTAATCTTTAATCCTCCCACAGAAGTGCTCATGTTAATATTCTCTTTATGCATTCCTGCTGAACCATGTTAGTGCATAAAACCCTGAAAAGTCTTAGGGTGACAATTAATCATTGGGAAAAAGTTGGCTTAAGGAGAGAAGAAGGAAGAGCTTTAATATTAGGTGATTAAAGAGTAACATAATCAACTGTATTTTTATTAAATTTATTTGTTAACTTGGATTAGTACTTTTAAAAAATGATCAAAGAGCCACCTATGCAGACTTGTTCATAGAATTTTAATATTTAGTTCTAGTTATAAAGTATACATAGAAGGTATTTTTTAAAGCACAATTACTCTCATCAATGATTGGATCAACAAAGAAAAGTACAATATACATTTTGGAGTATTTAATTCATCTTAGAAGTTTCATAGAACTGTCACCATATTTAATCATAAAAACTAAAGAAAAATTGTCCATAAGTTTGAAAATAGAGTAGCATGAACAAAATTTTAGAGTCATATTTTGTCATCTTTACTCAAAAAATAAATAATTGCCTTTTAAAAATGTAACTAGAGATGACAAAATAACACAACTATTCAAATTTATCTGAAGTAAATAAAAACATATGGAAATATAAGAAAATAAAAACAAAAATACTGCTATTAAAAGGGTAGAATGTATTTAAAGAATGAAAGAAATCCCTAAAATAAACACTTAACCAGAGATCAAAGAAATTAAGAACCAGCAAAGGGCTTAAACATTACTTTGTTATTCCCTACTCACAATTTAGAGGAGAAAAAATTTAAAAAATATGTCAGAACTCATATCTATATGAAGAAACAAAAGCAACAAAGAAAAATAAGTGAAAAAGTAAAGTATTTTATTTTTCTTATTTTGGCTTAATCTACTAGCTGTTCAAAGCAATGATAGCAATTGTATATTGGCTGACCATAGCATATGGGTAAGTAAAATAAATAACAGAAATGTTATTTAGGATGGGAAGAAGAAATTGGGAAAACTCTAAGTTATATACTCCCCATGAAGTAATATAGTGATATTTGAAAGATTTAGATTAGTTGTAACTGTATTTTGAAAACTGGAGTAACCATTAGAAAGAAATACAATCAATATGCCAAGAAAGGAGCAAAAAATAGAATCAAATACATTCTCAGTTAAACCAGAGAAGGCAGAAAAAAGGGGAACACACACACAAAAGAAACAAAGAACAAGTGCAACAAATAGAAGATAGTTATGAACGTGATAGATGCGAGTCCAGTTATATCCATAAATCACTTTCAGTAAAAATGGTCTAAACATAGCAATTGAAGTCAGAAACTGTCAGAGTAAATTTTAAAATATTGTCTAGAAGAATCCCACTTTACATACAAAGACACAGATTAATTAAAATGAAGGGATAAAGATATATCATGCTGACACTAAGCAGGAAAAAGCTGGAGTAACCATATTAATTTTTGACAAAGCAGACTTTAAAGCAAAGGAAATATTAGGGATAAAGATGCACATTACATCATGAGAAAGGGACTCAATTCTTCAAGAATGTGTAATAATGTTTATGCACTGATGAATGCATGATGCAAAAACTGATAGAACTGCAAGAAGACATTAGTTTGGAGATTTCAACACTCCTCCATCAAACATGAACAGATCCAGCAGAAAGAAAATCAGTAAGAATATAGTTGAGCTGAAAAACACCATCGATAAACTGGCTCTAATTCAAATTTATAGATCAATTAATCTAAAAATACCACAGACACATTTCCCTCAAGGTTGCACAGAAAATTTACCAAGATAGACCACATTTGGGGCCATAAAATGGACTTAATGAATTTAAAAGACTAAAAGTCATTCAATGTCTGCTTTCAGGCCACAATGATATTAATCTAATAATGAAAAACAGGAAGAGTTGGAAAACTTCAAAATACCTGGAGATTAAACAACACACTTAAAAATATCACATGGGTCAAAGAAGAAGTCTCGAGATAAATTTTTAAAATATTCTGAACTAAGTAAAAGAGAAACTACAATATCAAAGTTTGTGGGATGCTTACAGGGAAACTTATAGTATAGATGATGCACATACTTAAAATGAATAAAAAGCATAAAATCAATAATCCAAGCTTCCACCTAAAGGAACTAAAGGAAGAAATGCAACATACTTTGAAATATGTAGAAGAAAGAAATAATGAAATCAGTAAAATTGAAAATGAGAAATAAATAAAGAGACATCAATAATACCAAAACCTGGTTCTTTGATGAGTTTAATGAAAATGATAAACCTCTATTTGAGCTAACCAAAGAAAAAGAAAAGAAAAGAAAGTAAAATGAGAGAAAGCGAGAGAGCAAGCACAAATTACTAATATGAGGAATGAAAGATTACTGACTACTGACCCTATGAACATTATAAAATAGTAGAAGAATACTATGTTCAATGACTCTATTCCCACAAATTTGATAACCTTGGTAATGGATCAATTCCTTTAAAGATAATTACTAAAACTCTGAAAAAGAGAAACCCATAAATAGGTTTATGTCTATTAATGAAATGTAGTCAATTTTTAACAACCTTTCAAAAACAGAAATCATCATTCCCAGGTGATTTCACTGATTTTGATAGAAATCGCTTTAATCCGTATGTTGCTTTGGGTAATCTGGCAATTTTAACTATGTTGATTCTTGCAGTCCAGGAACACAACATATCCTTTCACTTTTTTGTGTCTTCCCCAATTTCTTTCACTAATGTTTTATAATTTTCAGTGTATGGGTCTTTCACATCCTTTGTAAGTTTATTTCTAGGTATTTTATTTTTATTTTATTATCTTGGATTCTTTGATTTTAGTAAATAGACTTTTGAAAACAACAAAATGGTTTTTAAAAGTTTAGAGCAAGTTTTAATTTAAAATGAGGAACCATTTTTATAGTTATACATTTAATCTGCTTAACCTTAACTCCATTGACCAACCCTCAACCCTAGATTATTTCAGCCAACATAAAAATTCAGCTACTTCCACCTTGTGAGCAACTGTAGTGCAAATAAAGGAAAATCTTTCACTTTGATAACTGTGTTTACAGAGTCAAGAGCTTTTGAAGATATATCCTTATTTTTGTAATAATTAGAATATTGAGATACTGAAAGTAATGTGTTAAAATTGGCAGGGTCAGGTAAGATGTATACTTACTAACCTATTCTTTTGTTACAATTTTAGTAAGAATTCAGTGACTTGTTACTATATTCTTAAGGTCCTGTGGATAAAGCAGTGGAGAATGAGAAAACAAATAAAGAAACAAGGGGACATAAGTTCTATAGAGAAAAAGGAAAGATAGTAAGGTGTGATGGGGTATGATAGAGAGTACTGGTGCTTATAATTTCTTCTTTATTTCAGAGAATCAGAGACAATCTGGCTGATTAGGTGACATGTGAGTAAAGTTCACAGACATACAGGTAGGTGTCATGTACCAATCTGGGAGATGAGCACTTAAAGTAAAGGGAGCATTAAACACAAGTACATTAGATACATTTAGATTGAGAAAAGTAAGGCCAGTGTGTGTGGCTGAGTATCTAAAGGGGAGAATGGTAGGGTATTGGTCAGAGAGTTGAAACTGAACTATGTCATGTACGGACTCCGGAGCTTTGGCTATTTGCTCACCAACATGATCTGCTACTCAACCTGGGCATAAAGACTATGTTATGACATATAGCCATGTGACTGACACACTCAAAAGAACGTGAGGTGAGGTGATATATTTCATTTCTAGCCCTAGCCTGTAAAATTCTGCTAGGTTTGGTCATCACGCTCTTTCCCCATTTGCCATCATAGATAAGACAAATAAACACAGTGACAATGGAGGCCACATTCTCCACAAGGTGAAGACATAAGTTAGATTTTGTGGCCTTTAACCACAATGGAGAAGAGAAATACCTTTTAATCAGAGACACACATTTGGGACTTATCAAACTGAAAAATAAACATCTGTCACATTTTAACCATTCTACACTTCTAGCTCTGTCTCACACAGCAGCTGGCATTACTTTAATATTGGGCCACTGAAAGAAATTTGTCTTTTATTGTGAGACAAACAAGAAAATCTTTGGGATAGTTAATGAGGAAGAGTGACATGATTAGATTTATAGTTTAAAATGATGACTCTGCTCATGATACAGATAACTGATTACAACTGAGAAAGGACAGAAGGAAAGAGATTATTTAGAAGTCTATGGTGATGAACTAGATTGTTAGCAGTTAATGTGGTAGTTAGATTCTAGAAAAAGAATTGTCCGTATAGCTAACAATACCACTGATAGCCTGGAAGTAAAGTGTGTGAGAAAGAAATCAAAAAGTTTAATCATTTCATGCTGAAGCAACAGAAACAAAATGCTAGCTTTTACTGGGTTTACTTTAAATAAAAGTAGCAGAAGTGGAGACTGATCAGGAATTCAATTAGAGAAGCCTTTTGACACTAACTATAGATATTAAATAGACATCTTAAATATGAGTTGAACATTTTGGTTCAAGACAGCACTGAAGGGAGATTCTGATCTCAGCTCCTACAGCTACACAGCACAATTTCCTTTTAGAAAACCTACAGTCAGGTGAATGATGTCTACACATTAGGCACATGAGAAGAAAACCACTTTAAAGCCATAGACCCACCCTCAAAGTGGTGACCTACAATCAGGAGCCGCTCAAAAACAGGAGTGTCTTCCTGAGGAGTTGAGTTCAAACTCCACATGGAGTACCTCAACTTTTAAAACCTATAGCTGAAAGACAAGCCCCCAAAACATCTAACTGAAAATGAACAGGGCTCAAGGCCAAGACCCACAAGATTGGGCTTGGGAAACAGGGCCCAGCTCAGAGGCAGCCAATAGTGCCCAGGCTTATAATGTGGACCTGCCAGCTTATATTAAAGTGTTGGCTGAGGGAGAGGTAACTAGTTTAACACACACATCTAGGAGCTTGCTGTAACACTCTCTGGAGACAGAGATTGGCGGGCACAACCTTTCTACAATCCCTTTGCTGTGCTCCAACCAGTATCTTCCAGATGGGCATTTTATACTTGTCTGGTGTCCCTATCTTTGCAGCTTCTGTCCCAGTGATGTCTCTTGACTGCCCGAGTCTGGAGCCAAGAACACTTGTGTTACTGGACCCATGTGCCCCACTTTTTGAGGCTGCTGCTAGGAGACACCTCTACATTGCCAAGCTCTGAAAGCCAGGGAGATTTACATTGTTGGATCCCACAAGACTATAATCTATGGAGAAAAAAAATTCTTTTTTTTTTTTAAATTCACTGATTGTTACAGGAAGAAAGGAAGAGAGAGATATACATAAAGGAAGAGAAAGAGAAACATCAATTTCTTGTTCCACTTATTTATACATTCATTGTTTGATTTTTGTATGTACCCTGATCAGAGTTCTAACCTGCAACCTTGGCATATTGAGATGACACACTAACCAATGGAGCTACCTAGCCAGGATTGGAGAAAGAATACTTAAGCAGCAACCATCCCCAGAGCATAACAGGAGACAGCAGGCCCAGAAGCTCAGTCTTAGCTAATCATCACAGCTGTGGCATGAGCAGCAGGCTTTTAATCAAAAACTGTCTAGGGGCCAACTGCAGTCTCTTTCAGAGCATTGGTAGGGTGGATACTATTTTCATTCTCTCACTCTGTCATGCTACAGTGTCTGCTCTCTCCATGAGGAAAGCTTTACATGCAGCTGGTGCTCAGGATTTTATGTCTGGTGCCCTGAATCTTGTAGTTTACACCAGCATATACCCCTTGGTCATCTAGCTCTGGTGGCCAGGAGGTCTTATATTGCTGGTTCCCATGCGACTGTGGCAATTGGAGAGGTGACTACAGGCAGACCACCATCACCGGAGCACTGCACACAAAGGAAACTGAGACAAGGTTCAGATTCAGCACACAGCTAGTAGGTTACACAACTGCTCTTTATCACATAGACAAGGACAACAGTGTGGTGATATGACAGCCAGAGGGAAAGGGCAGTAGGGGTAGGTGGGGGTGTGCAAAGGGGGGGATAAATGGGCACTGACAGAGACTTTACCTGGGGCATTGGTCACATGATGAAGTGTGCAGATGATGAATGAATGTCACTCCAATAAATTCAATTAAACAAAGAAACAAATCACCTATACAGATATTGGATTTATAAATATTTATGGCAGAGATTGTGTTAGAGAGATAGAGAATGAGGCAGATATGATCTTCAAAAAATGAGGAGGTGACAAATGGGATCTGTTGATGACTGCAACAAACATAGGCTGCACTAGCTCCAAAGTTGAGCTGATAAAATAGAACCAGTGCAGTTACTTTAAAATATATATTTACTCTCATCATTATGTGTTCTCATTTGACACCAAGTTTTGACCACTATAAGCTAAGTCCACAAATTGGTTTAAGTACCACTCCTGGAAAAATATTTTCCAAAAGGAGTTAAAATTAATAACTAGTAAATATTTTTAGAGAATAAGTGATCATTAATATCCTGAAATTGGCTCTGGTCTCAGCAATTAATCTTGACAGAGTATATAAATCAGTATAATTATGTGCTTTTTATCCACCTAACACTGTGTTGATAAAATCTGAACAAAAACTTTTCAAGTTATCCATAAACTCAGTCTATAGTGCACCACATTCTCTCTAGCTGCATTCGTACTGCTTTACTTCAAGCTCTGATAAACTCTCCCAGTGCGATGCAACAACTCTTCTTAACTCACTTTTCTCCATTCTCTCTTAACTCACTTCTCTCTCTTTTCTCCCAACTCCAATTTCTCTTTCACAGTTACTATTTAGATTCAGAAGTGACTTTGATGATAAATATGCTTCTCTTCCACCTGCTTAAAAAGAATAAAAGAAAAAATTAACTTTATAATGCTTAGTAAAGAAACCCAAGTGACTTTTGAGGCCATGTACATTCAAAGATTGGCTGGTTTTCAGGGACATGAGTTGATGTCAGTTGTGGATTCGTGATTACTCAGGTGAGACTGTTACTGACAAGTTGGTATAGCAGCCCATTCACTGGGAGGAATCCACTTCTGATTGTCTGATTTAAACAAACAAACAGATAAATAAATGCATTAAATGAGGTGCTGTTACTTATTAATTCATTTCCAGAGGATTGCCCACAGAGAAAAAATTTGTTATTGGTTAAATAGAAATCCACAGTAGATTTTAGTAGTTCTATAACCATGAAAATATAATGTAATAATTAAACAGGCATCTAATTAAGATCTACTTATTACATTGGCTAAAGAACAATTAGTTTTCCCCAGGATATAGGAATTTCTTTTTAATATCACTTTTTCCTTTTTTGTGTTTCTTGAGCCAAAACTGCAAGAGAAAAGATTAAGAATTAACTAGATTTTAATGATTTTTGTCAATTCTCTGTGAACATGATGTTTTATTTTATTGTTTTTGCAAAAGGACTGATTTTATGCTTCAGTTTTGATTAGTTTAATTTCATTCACCTTTTGTCTTTTAATTATTTGTTGAACTCTTTGAACAGTGGATATATAGATATACTGGAAATTTCATATGCAGACATTGAGGAACTGTAAAACAAGAAAACTAAAAGTACTATAAGAAGGTATTGAATTCCTCTATATAAACATGATATAAAATTACCCAGGTATGACCAAGGAAACAAGACCCAATAACTTCTTCAGTCTATTTTAAACAACCAGGTTGTTTTTCTTCCAGCTTATATATACATTATATAATTTTACCTTTAGTGTTAAAGCAGATACAATGTGACATGTTACCAGTTGTGCAGATTTCCCATGGTTGACCAAAGAAAAAGCAGACAATTTTTTTTGTTCATCTAAGAAATTGAAATTTGATTTTGGGACCAGAAGTTTTAACTTGAAATATTAGCTATGTTAGATAAAATGATAAACAGATTGTTTTAAAGGACGGGAGAGAAGGAAACATCATGCGAGAGAGAAACAAAGATGGGTTGCCTCCCATGCACAGACCAGGGATTGAACCCGCAACCTAGGCATGTGCCCTGACCAGATTGAACACACAACCTTTTGTGCTCCAACCAACTGAGCCACGCTGGCCAGAGCTAGACAACTTTATGATAACCATTTCAGGCTTTCCAAACACTACAGATTATAGCACTGTCCTACAGGCTCTTCTCAATGCTATTACTTCTTTCCCCAGGAAGAGTTTTATCTCTTTGGTCTCTTTTTAAGAACACTTAGTAAACTGAGGATGATAAAAATTCATGTACTCAGAATAGTCTGATAGTCTCACAGAATATATTTAAAATCTTAAATGTAAGGAAATTACACACACAAACATGCACACACATTAAATAGAAATGCACTTAGTGGCCAAAATAATAAAGTTGAATGTGAAAATTAGTAATTTCAGGTGTCCTTTTGGCTTTACATGAAAACTATCTACTTAGGGAAGGCATCAACTTGTTCTGAGGATGTTCAGTTAATAGTCAACCTCCAATGATTTTTCTTTTCTGGATGTTCTCTCTAGAGTCATGGTTAAAATTAGCAAATGTTGTGTTTTATTTTTATAAGTTTTTTTTTCATTTGTCCAGAGTTTGAAAGTAGTAAGTAAAGTTTGTGAACAAGAGGACAAGCTTGCATAATTCATAATAAGCATCCCAGGAATATGTGTTCCCCTGTCGCTGGGTAGATATGTGGATTGTCTTTGATAAGACGCATGGTATCTATCATTGTTTTATTCTACATAAGTGCTGTGGTTTTGACATTAAAATGTTTCAATTGATCCAAAACATATATACTATTAATAGACCATTTTTATAAATCATAGAGAAAAGCAGTATTATAAACTCCATCTAGAGAGGCTCAAAGTAACCTTTAGGATATGGTTCCCTTCTACGCACCACCATTAGAGTTTCTACATAATTCAAGTTGTAGCACACTATGACTATATTCTCCATTATTTAAAAAATTCATTATTACTGCTTAATATCATGATCAATATGTATGAATTGTGACAGATAGTCTCATGGAGCATTTTTTAAAATATTTTATTTCTTTATTTTTAGAGAGAGGGGGAGGGAGAAAGAGAGGGAGAGAAACATCAATGTGTGGTTGCCTCTCACATGGCCCCCACTGGGGTCCTGGCCTGCAACCCAGGCATGTGCCCTGACTGGGAATCAAACCGTGACCCTTTGGTTCACAGCCTGCACTCAATCCACTGAGCCACACCCGCCAGGGCAAGAATTTTTTATCAAATCTGGTGCTACTAGGCAGCCATTCTGGCTTTGCCAGATCTTATTTTAAAACCTTCCAACTCAGTCATTTTAAAATGTTTATGCAATTGAGACCACATCTGTGTGTATATAATGAAATTCCTAGATTTCTATATGCATTTATCTTTTTTACACCGACATAACTCTGGTTATAGATGCCTGTTGAGTTTGATTATCTACTAAAGTAATTTTTCTAGATTCCATGGTATCTCTTTTACTATGATTATCTACCTTTATTGGAACAATTTCTTTGGTAGCCTCAATGCATCAAGCAATAATCATTCAATAATACACTCCATATAGATCAGTGTATGTATTTACACTTTTATTTTTTATTTTTAGTAATTTGGCATGCTCTTAAAAAGGCTATAATTGTTGCTATTGGAGTTGACTGACTTCTAATGAAGAACAGAATTTGTAAAAGGTTAGTTATTGCATTCCCAGGCTGGCATTGTCACCTTTAATTTTTAAAATAAGACAACAAAACAAAAAAATACAACTTCATAATTTGTAGATTGTGTCAAAAATATCAGGCTCTATACATGAATATTTCTGAATCCTCAGAAAGAAAAGTAATTATGAAGTACTTCCTTTGTTAACGATAATATGCATAATGGATTGAGAGTGTTGTACCTGTGGATGATAATAGAAATAAGAAACAGCAACAATTTTGCATAATCAGTTGGTCAATTGCCTAAAACATATTGACTGTTTTCAGTTAGCAATAGGAATTAAATGACATATGGTACCACGAGATTTAATGGCAATCTAGTATGAGTGCTTATATTCTGTAGTCAATTTTACTAAGGCTGAAATTTTTCTGAGGCAAGGAGATTAAGTCGTGATTACCATATCAGGAGAGAGGCTGCAATAAGGAGCAGGTCGCTGATATGTGTCATGCTAGCAATGATTTTAGATCACAGCCTAAATGTTCATGTACATATGAAAGATTTTGATTATCTTGGAAAAATCAGTCTGGATTCCTATATGTACTGCTCTGCACACTTTGTATCCATAAAGTCTTTTTACCTTATAGATCCTAGAACCACAGATGTTTCTTCTGTTTTTCATTTGTTTATATTTGAACTGCATATAGTGTAGGTCAAGATCTGCAGTAATCTGATCATGTTTTAGAAGACTTTTTTAAAATTTGTCATCTTTCTATAGTATGTTATTGGAAAAACTGATTTTAATAGTAAATTCTACCTATTACATTTGGCTGTTATATCACAAGATGAAAGATGCTTCTTTTTGGTCACGTCCACCAGAGGAGTTACAGGTCGGACTTGGGAAAGGATTACAAAAGTTGGAGATGTGGTCCACGTGAATGTTCTGGCAAACCAAGGTGACAATTCATTACCTGTCAAGGCCTCTACAACTTACTATCAATGGTCAAGTTTATCTTTTATTGTTACTTCATATTCTGGCACAATCAGACATGTTCATTGTTTAAAGACAATGTCTTTTTTTCTTTCTTTGTAATAGTGGTTAATTTGCCTTCCTACTCTCTATTAAAATCACTTCAACATTTACCCTGAAGATCTGATGGTCGGTGGGAGTGGCATCCTGTGAGAAGAATACTGAATTATTGTCTACCTGTTTTATAAATAATATTTCTTGGAAATTTAGAGAAAATACAGAAACTTTGAGTGCTAATGTTGCCTTCAAAGTATACTTGGACAGATTCAGTAGAGATGCCCTTGTTCTTTCTTCTGCAGCATGGGACACTGTTTCTTCCAATGGGACTTTGTTTGCAGTTTTGACAGAGGTCCATACTCATAGGCACACAACTTTTAAGAACAGAGTAGTTTTTGTTTTTGTTGTGGAAACCAGTTGTTTTATCTAGCTCATTTACTTCTTAAGACTTTTTTAGAAATGTCTGGCTATGTTTCTGTGTTTTTTTAATTGGCAATTTTGTATTTTAATTTTACTTTTTATTTTCCTATTTCTGAGAAGGTCGAGAGCTCCCTTTAATTCAGCTATTACATTCACAGCAGAATACCCCATAACTCTATTTCCTGTAGTCAATTTCTTATCTGAATTTCCTAACTTTGTGGAATATGCCCTTAAGTGAAAAGCTTTTGGAATGGAATTAGATAGTATGTTCCTTCTGAATTCATTTTTTTTAAAAATAGCTGGGCCATTTATAATCTTTATCCTACTCCAAAAATTTTAACTTTATTTTTTTCAATTATAGTTAATGTTCAATATTATTTTGTGTTAGTTCCAGGTGTACAGCATATGGGTTAGATAATCATACACTTCACTAAATGTTCCCCTCAATATTTTCAGTACCCACCTGGCACCATGCATAGTTATTGCAATATTATTGACTCCATCCTCTATGCTGTATTTTACATCCCCATGGCTGTTTTGTAACTAACAATCTGCACTTCTCCATCCCTTCACTTTTTTCACCCAGTCTCCCCTCAACCTCTTCACATTTCTCGCTCTCTCACTCTCTTTCTCTTTCCTCTCTCCATGATTCTCTTCCTTCCTCCCTTCCTCTCTCCCTTCTTCTCTCTAATTTAAATGGCTATTTATTAAATTACATAATTGGTTAAGATCCAGGACACTAGACATCTAATAATCTTGAATTTTCCAATAATTTTCTCTCT
>PVKU01010795.1:0-48838 GCA_004027475.1 Anoura caudifer | reverse complement strand
GTATTGAGAAGCCAAAAGGAGTTGAGGGGTAAAAGAGATCAAAATAGTGAAAAAGAGAAAAAGAGAAAAAAAAAACCCACAAAAAAATTAAAAAACCGAATAACACCAAAACCGCTAATTCTTGCTGTTATCAATCTTGCCAAGCTGATTTTTCTGGTCTTGAAGACTGTAGTGGCCGAGGGGTGACCGTATTGTTTTTATTTTTTTTTATTTTTCCCTTGTTCAGCATTCAGTTTTCTCTGGCCTACTTTCCTCAGAGGTGTCCCTAGATTCTCTGCCCAGGGACCCAGGCGCGAACTGTGGTCGCGCGCCCACAAGTCCCGATGTTCCTGAGTCTTCCTTGCACAGGTTCCAACTGTCCCCCAAACACGGTTCAACCCCTATGGTGCCCAGCGACTGTGCGCCCTGTTGCGCTGGGTCTCCCTGGGCGCGCTGATGCACCGATCCCCTAGCAGCTGTTTACAATGTTGCGGGGGAGCAAACAAAGGTGCGCGCTCCAGCTCCCGCGTTTGATCCTCCCGGGGCTATGAGATCTTAACTCCTGTCTCTGAGAATTCAAGCGACCAGGTTTATGCTGGCCTGGCGGGTCCCTGCTTGGCTGTCCAGGAAGCGGATGTCCCAGCTCCCTCCCCTGCGTCTTGTGGCCAGCCCTGGCCCGGTTTCTCGGCCCCCGCCCTGGTCTCCGCACTGCCAGAGTACTCTCCTTACCGTCCGGTTTTTCAACGTCCACTGCAATTTTTGATAATCTCTTTTCAAATATGCTGTGTTTCTGGTGTCTGTTTGCTGTGCTGCATTGAAAAATGTCCTGGTTTAAGACCTATGTGTGGGAGGCAAAGAGATGTACGTCCTCTTACCATGCCGCCATCTTCTCTCCCGTTTTTTTTTTCTTATACCACCTATATTAACTATAGCTTGTGAGCTTTGGATAATACTCCAGTGGATCTTTCTCTCCAAGCTGGCTCCTATATTTTAATTAATAATTTAATCTTTTCATTTGTCTCAATGATTTTATTTTATATTATTTTAATTTATATTTAATCCTAATATTATATTCTTCCCTTCACATACTCCATTAGACACTCTTCATTTCCTTTATTTATTCATAAGGTAAACTTTACCTTGTCTCCTTCCATTGCTCAAACTTCAAACTCCTCTTAGTGGTCCTCCCTCTACCCTCTCAAAATAATTTGTCTTTCAGTAGGTCATCTCATATCCACTCTCTTGTAATAGTCTTAATCTTGTTAGACTCTTATTAGTACTGTTCATTACTATTGATAGTGGGATTGTGAGGGAGAAACTGTATTTGCACGTGTGGGTGTATTTCCTGGGCTTTGTGCTTTTGTTCGGAAAGTGTCTGCACAGCAGTACAGAAGACATGGTGGATGGAGTGACCCGCAGTCAACCAGCAGCAGGGAAGGACTCAGGAAAGAATGACCCAATGACAATCAAAACCTGATTATATCCAACAAACCAGAATAAAAGGCTTAAGTGACATCCAAAGAACTTCAATTTCAGGAGACCAGGGAGACTGCACAAATAAATCTCACAGGCCTCCCACTGTAGAATCTCATACCTCAAAGTCAGAAAGTGAAAAGACATCAATTTAAGAAATAGAAGCAAAAAGAAGAGTCATGCTAACAATGGGAAGACAAAAAATCAAGCCCCAGTGAAAAGGAAAGTAGGAATCCTTCAAAAGAATGCTAAATGAAATAGAGGCCAGGCAACATTCAGATATTGTGTTCAAAACAATGGTTATAAGGAAGCTCAATGAACTCTTAGAGTGAATTCACTCACTGAGCTCAATGAGTGAATTAATGAGTGAATTACCAAAAAATACAGGGAAATTATGAGCAACTTACTTCAAAGCAAATCAGCAGAAAAAAAGAACACAGAAACAATCAACAAGGGCTAAGATGTAATGAAGAATATAATTTATGAATTAAAAAAACACAGTAGAAGAAATCAAAAGGAGGTTCGTTGAAGCAGAGGATCTAGTCAGTGAGCTGGAATAAGAAAAAGAAAAAAAAACTCCCCAAAAAGAGGAAGAAAGGGATAAAAGACTAGAAAAGAATGAGGAGGGGTTAATGGAAATGCAGGACAACATGAAACAGAATTAATATTCACATAATAGAGATACCAGAGGAGAAAAAAGAGAAGCAAGGAATAAAAAATCTGTCTGCAAAACTTAAAATGGAAAACTTCCCTAATTTGATGAGGGAAGAGCCACTCAAGTCCAGGAAGAGAGGGTCCCAATCAAGAGGAATGCAAAGAGGCTCACTGTGAGACATATTATAGTGAAAATGGCACAACTTAAAGAAAAAGACAGGATCTTAAAGGCAGCAAGGGAGAAATAAGAAGGAACATACAAGGGAGCCTCGGTAAGGCTAGCAGCTGACTTCTCAACAGAAACATTACAAACCAGAAGGGAATGGCAAGAAATATTCCGAGTAATGAAAAATAAAGGCCTGCAACCAAGACTACTTTATCCAGTAAGGCTCTCAATTAAAATGGAAGGCCAAATAAGGAGTTTCCCAGACAAAAGTAGAATAAAAAGGTAGAATGAAAAAGTAGCTCCACCAAACCAGCACTGCAAAATATGTTATGAGACTGCTTTAAGATGAGAAAGAAAAATAGTGAGGGAGACAGGAACAAAGGTACCAAGGGCATTAAATGGCAATGAATGAGAACAGATCAAGAGTAACCTTGAATGTAAATTGATTAAATGCTTTGGTGAAAACAAATAACATGGCTGAATGGATAAGAGAACATGGCCCACACATATGGTGCCTACAAGAGACCCACCTCTGAACAACATAACTATACGGACTGAAAGTGAAGGGCTGGAAAACAAATATTCCATGTAAACAGGCAGTGAAGAACAGCCAGGTTACCAATACACCTGACAAAATGGACTTCAAAACAAAGGCCATAAAAGGAGACCCAGAAGGACACTTCATAATACTCAAGGGGGGAATCAATCAGGAAGTCATAAGCATTATAAAGATATATGTATCCAACATGGGGGGGACCCAAATACATAAGGAAAATTTTGGAGGATTCAAGAAAGATATAGACAGCACACACATATACTGTGAGATATTAGCACCCCACTGTTAAAAATGGATAGATCTTCCAAAGAAAATATCAACAAGGATATGTGGCATTGAAAAATGCCATAGATCAAAAGGATTTTACTGATATATATATAGAGAGAATATTTCATCCTAAAGGAGCAAGAGACACATTCTTTTCAAATGCACATTGAACATTTTTAATGATAGATCATGAGATAGGACACAAAGCAAGCCTCAACATTCAAGAAAATTGAAATTATATCAAACATCTTCTCAGACCACAAGGGCAGGAAACTAGAAACCAACATCAAAGAAAAACTAAAAAATACTCAAACTCATGGAGATTGAGTAGCATGCTAGTAAACAATGAATGGGTTAAGAAAGAGATTAAGGAAAAAATCAAAATGTTTCTGGAAATGAGTGAAAATTAACTCACAAAAGTGCAAAAGTCATGGGACACAGAGAAGGTAGTCCTTAGAAGGAAGTTCACAGCAATACAGGCCTACATTAAAAAAATGGAAATATTTTAAATAAACAACCTAACCCTATATCTCCAAGAATTGGAGGAACAATAAAAAAGACAGCCCAGAGAAAGCAGAAAGATGGAAATACCCAATATCACAGCAGAATTTAATAACAGAGAGACTAAAGAAACAATTCCAAAAATCAGTAAATCCAGAAGTTGGTTATTTGAAAAGATAAAGAAAATGAACAAGCATTTCACCAGACTCATCAAGAAAAAAAGAGAGAGGACCAAAAGAATCACAATCACAAATGAAAATAGAGAGATTACAAGTGACAACACAGAAATACAAAGTACTATGAAGAAGTATACACCAAGAAATTTGAAAACCTAGGTGCAATGGACAAATTTCTATAAGAATATAATCTTCCAAAACTTAATGAAGAAGTAGAATGACTGAAAAGACTAATAACAGTTGATGAAATTGAGGCAGTAATAAAAAAAAAAAAACTCCCAGCATGCAAAAACCCTGGACCGCAGTTTCACAGGAGAATTTCACAAATATTTAAGGAAGAGCTAACCCCCATCCTTCACAGACTATTCCAAAAGATCCAAGAAGATGGAAGAAACCCAAACTCTTTCTATAAAACCAGCATCATCCTAATCACAAAACCAGGTAAAGATACATCAAAGAAAGAAAATTACAAGCCAATGTCACTGATCAACATAGATGATAAAATCTGCAACACAATATTGGGAAATGACATCCAGCAATAGATTAAAAAGCCATACACCATGATGAAGTGGGATTCATCCCAGGGATGGTACAATATTCACAGATCAATAAGGTAATACATTACATGAACAAAAGGAAAGGCAAAAATCAATGATCATATCAATGGAGGTGGAAAAAGCATTTGATAAACTGCAGCACCCATTTATGAAAAGAAATTTGGGAAAGTAGGAATAAAGGGATCATTCTTCAATGTAGTAAAGGCCATATGTGAGAGACCTCTAGCCAACATCATACTCAGGGGGAGATAACTAAAAGCTTTCCCACTAAGATCAGCAAAAACAGAAGGATGTCCACTTTCACCACTTCTATTCAACATAGTATAAGAAGACCTAGCCACAGCAATCAGACAAGAAGAAGAAATAAAAGGCACACAAACTGGAAAGGAGGAAGTAAAACTGTCATTCGTTACAGATGACATCATAGTGTACAAAGAAAATGCTACAGACTCCACCAAAAAACTACTTGACCTAATAAGTGAATTTGGTGAAACAGCAGGATACAAAGTCAATATTCAGAAATTGAAGATATTTTTGTACACACTGACAATGAAATATCCAAAACAGAAGGCAGGAAATAAATCCCATTTGCTATAGCAACAAGAAAAATAGAGTACCTAGGAAGAAACCGAATCAAGAAGGTAAAAGACCTGTGCTCAGGAAACTACACAACACTGAAGAAAGAAGTTAAGGAAGACACAGATAAGTGGAAGCATAAACCATGTTCATTGATTGGAAGAATTTACACCAGCATGTCCATACTACCCAAAACAATTTATAGATTCAATGCAAATCCTATTAAAATACCAATGACATATTTTGCAGTTATAGAACAAACATTTCTAAAATTTATATGGAACAATACATGACCCAGAATAGCTGCATTAATTTTGAGAAAGAAGAAAAAGTAGATGAGAACACCAAACCTGACATCAAACTATATTACAAGACCACAGAAATGAATAGGTATTAGGCCTGGCCTAAGAACAGTCACATAGTTCAATGGAGAAGAATAGAGAACTCAGAAATAAACCCATGTCTCTATGGTCAAGTAATATCCAACAAAGGGGGCAGAAGTGTAAATGGAATAAAAATATCATTATTGACAAATGGTGTTGGGAGGCCTAGGCGGCTCCTTGCAAACAAAAAATTTGACTTGACCACAAACTTACACCATACACAAAAATAAATTCAAGATGGATAAAAGACTTACATATTAGTCTTGATACCACAGAAGTCCTAGAGAAGAAGATAGGCAAGAATATCTCAGATAGTCTATGTGGCAATTTTGTCACCGATATGTACCCTAGAGCAAGGGACACAAAGAAAATAATAAACAAATGGGATTTCATCAAAATAAAAAGCTTCTTCATGGCTAAAGAAAACATTAGCAAAAGGAAAAGGGAACTAACTGTATGGGACAATATATTTGGCAATGACATCTTGGAGAAGGGTTTGATCTTCATGACTACACCAGGAATAGCAACAATTGAATTAAAAGATGGGCAAAGGACCTGAAAAGAGAGTTCCCCAAGGAAGACTTAAAGAGGGCCCAGAGACATATGAAAGGATGCTCAGCACCACTAGTCCCCAGAGAGATAAATATTAAAAGCACAATGAGATACTACTTCACACTAATCAGAATGGCCATCATAAACAAATCAACAAACAATAAGTGCTGCTGGGCATGTGTGGAAAAGGAAACCCTAGTGCACTGTTGGTGGGAATGAAAACTGGTGAAACCACTGTGGAAACCAGTATGGAATATCCTCAAGAATCTGAAAATGGAATTGCCTTTTAATCCAGATATTTCACAGCTGGGTTTATACCCTAAGACTCTTGAAACCCTAATTCAAAAGAACCTATGCACCCCAATTTTCACAGCAGCACATTTGACAATAGCCAAGTGCTGGAAGCAGCTTAGGTGCCCATCAGTAAATGAGTGGATCAATAAACTGCAGAACATTTGAACAGTGCAATACCACACAGCAGAAAGAAAGAAGAACCTCCTACCCTTTGCAACAACATGGATGGAACTGGAGAGCATTATGCAAAGTGAAGTAAGCCAGGTGGTGAAAGAATAATACCATGTGATCTCACTTATAAGTGGAACCTAAATAACAAAACAAGCAAGCAAAATATAACCAAAGATACTGATATTAAAAACAAACTGACAGTAACCAGAAGGGAGAGGAGAGGGAAATTACATGGGAAAGAAGGGAAAGGGTCATAAATGAACATGTATAAAGGACACATGGGAAATGTGGCAAAGGGAGATGGGATTGAGGATGGGAGGTGGTGGAAGGTGGGGTGGGGAACAGTGGTGGTTGGAAAATGGAGAAAACTGTATTTGAGCATCAATAAAAATAAGAAACATTAAAAGATAAAAAACCATCAAAAAAGATCAAGAAAAAGACAACTATGCTTGTGTCTACTCTGACAAAAAATATGTTTCCTAATATTATTATTAGAAAATGTACTTTTTGTTATCCTCACTTGTAGCTGGAGGGAGAATTTCAGGTCCATATTCCTCTGTATATGACACTGTTGGACAAAGTGGGAAAAGGCATTGGAGGTGCTAGGGGTGACCACAAATTGAGTCTGGTCATGGGCACTAGAATGTAAATGCTGGGTCATGGGTGTGGAGACCCTTTGGAGATAGATCTCACCTCAGTGTAACACCACGTGCTAGTGTCAGTGGCCTGATGCACCTAACCCTTGTCTAGCCAGGTAGAGTAGTTCAACCCATTGACAAGTGCCTCCAGGATGTGTTTGTTGAAATTCTGCAAAGACAAACCCACTACCAGGCCAGTAGACATCAGGAACACCCCACCACCTCTGTTATCCTTATGGCAGCCCTGACAAACATACATTTAATGGGACACCGTGAAGATGTTCCTGGCAGTCCTGCTGAAGTAGAATCCGAATAGAATGATCTTAAAGTCCAAAATCACTGAATGGCTGAACACTGGAAACTACCTCTTTTAAGGAATAATATAAGAATGAATAAGGTGACATCTTCAACCTGGCTACATCACAACTCTTTGCCTTGGTCTGTGAACTGAAATATTACAGGGGAATAATCTAACACTTTAGTTTCTTTTCATTCTCGTGTACAAAAGCCTCCCACCCCATTCCATTGCTGTGATCTGTAAAACATGGAGGTCTGCAAGGAAATTAGAGCTAACTAATCCACCAGAAACCTGGGGTGGTAGGAAAAACAACAAAACAACACAATGTGAATGTTCAGGTATTCTACTATAAAGTGTCACATGTTTTTTCTCCAAAATTATTTGAAATGTGTGATGAGTGTCTTTCTCTCATCCAATGTAGCTGGAGGGAGAAGTGGAAGTCCAGGTTCCTATGTGCATGGGATTGTGGGACACTTTATAAAAAGCCCTGTGAGGGTGCTGAGGAAGCCATCCCCATATTTCAGCCTAGATGCTTGGGCTTTCCTGGTCATCTTGGATTCTTGGGTATGGAGCATGCCCCAGCCCAGCTCTCACCTTAGACCAGCACTGGACTATTTTATTGGCCTTGTGCACCTGCACTCTGTCCTGGTAAAAGTAGGAGTGGTACTCGTTGAACAACTGGTGCATGATGTCAGTCTTGGACCTTGGCAAATACAGAGCTGGGTACTGAGTCAAAAGGAATCAGGACCTTTCCACCTATTCTGTTTTCCTATATAATGGGACACCTAGCAAACCAGTACACAGTCTATCAGGACACAGTGAGGATGGACCCAGTCACCCTGCTAAAATGCAGCAGAATAGCAATATGTCCAGATCTAACAATATTAAATGGCTGAATCACTCAGGAAATTTGCCATGTTTATAGCAGAATGAGTAAATGGATAAGGCCACAGCTGCTGACCCCGCTGGCTTAAAATGGTTTGCATGCTCTGTGAGATGCCAAGATACACACACATATATCAAGTATGTTACTCCAGCCCATGTTTGTTTGTTTGTTTGTTTGCCTATAAAAAAGAACCCTCTATGTGTGATGACATTCAGACTTGAAGAGGTCCAAGGCCAGTGGAGCTGACTACTCTGTGGGATACATGTCACAGGTAGTTAAACAATGGAAACCATCAAAATGGAAAAAGGAAGAATATTTTTCTCTATCATTCTAGGCTCCGTGAGGCTTGGATTTCTACTGTATCGGAAAGCTAGTAAGTAATAGTGGAGGTACGGATTAATTCGAGAGCAGGCATGTGAAATCCTCGAGGCCCCAGTTTTGAGTCTGTGTTATGATCCCACCTCAGTCATCTTGGGGCTCTGGTATGTCTGACTCTCAGCTCAGGCTGGTACTGGATGGTGTCCTTGGCACAGTACACTTGTCTCTTGTAGCAGCTGATGGCATAAGTGAAACATTCAGCCATATGCGCTATGAAGCCCTCCTTGGAATTCTGCAAAGACTGAGCCCAGTACTGAGCCAGATGTCATTGGCAGTCTGTCTGGGTGTTGCCACACTGGGTGATTCCAGCCACGCATTCTGCCCCCCATATCAGACAGATCTAAAGCAATTAACTATGGTTAAGTGAATTCAGTGATGTGGGTCTTACACCCAAATGACCAGTGTCCTCGGAAGGGGAGGGAAGGACACATGGAAGCTCAGGATGGATTCTTTGTGACATAGCATCAGAAGATGGTCATATGTATAAGCAAGGGAAGAATGCCACAAAAGGAACCACCTCTGTCGACTCCAGCACTTCTAATTACTAGTTTCTGCAATTGTCAAAACTTAAGTGCCCTATACACCACCCAGTGGCATCTTATATTATGGAAGCTCCAGAAAACTTACATCCCCAGACACTGTTACATGATCCGAGCAGCACTGCTGAGGTGGAACCAGAAGTGAATGACACCATGTCAAAGTGAAAGCCTGCATCTCTTTGACAAACAACCTGCATTATTGGAGATAGTCTGCAAAGAGTCCACTTGACTTTTCTGCAGAATGCTAGGGGTGGTTAGCATAAAACAAAACAAAACAAAACAAAACACCCTAGAAAAGCAAACAAAAATGAAAGGTCAAAAAAGTACAAGTATGCATGTTGTCTACTATGAAATAAACCAACAGGCGTTTCCTAATATTCTTATAAATACATTATTTTCTTTCTACAACACTTGAAACTGCAGGGTGAAGTGGAGTTCCAGTGCCTTTTTTCTTGGAACTGTGGGACACTATAGGGAAAAGAATTGATGGTCACTGGTAGAGGCCCCAGATTGAGTCTGTTCTGGGGCCCTGGAATATAATCAAGAGGTCATGGGTATGGAGACCCATCTGGGCTAGTGTGGCAGACCCTTCTGCATGGCGTGGGCCCAGCTCCCACCCAGAGATGCACAGGACCCACGCCCACAGATAGGTTCCCTTGTGGGTAATCAGATTTGCAATATACTTAGGCTGCTTTGTGGCTTGCTCTTTGACTAAAACCCCCTCACCCTGCAAGTACTTTGCAAAGACCAGTGTAATCGGCTGCCTATTCATTTGCTAATGTCCTTCTTCCATGATGTAATGAGGGGCATTGGCTCCTTTGTTGTAACCAGGATAGTGAGGAAGAACCATCTTGGAATGTGAGGAGATAAGATAGAATAAAGGCCTGTCATGACAGAAGATGTGGCTTTTGCTCCTCTTGAGAGAAAAGCCATGCTGTTATCCTTATTCCTCCCCAGACTCAGTGTGTATGTTTTAATTCATCCATAATGACTTGGATACTGCTGGCCAGTGTCTGATTCAGGCTAGCTCACCCCTCAGCGCAGACTGTCTGGAGTCATTGGCCTCATGCATCTTCCACTTGTCCAGGGAGATAGAGTAATTGAACTCATTTAACAGCTCCCTGAGGACCTGCTCCGTGTAAAGATGCCTGCATCCTGGCTTCTAGTACTATTTCATTCTAGGGCTAGCCAGGGCAAGGCCTGTAGCTGAAAAAGGCACTAGCCCTTTAGCAGGTACCTCCTGTAATTGTGCAGTGTGTCCGAACTTTGCAGGTGGATGTGGAACATCAGATAGAAACAGACTGAAACACACACCTGATTCTCCCTCGCCTTTCCAGAGACAGGAATGTTGCCTGTGCCTTTTAGATAATTCCTGCCAATGAATAACCCCTTTCCAGATCATCTTTCTTGGCTGTAGTCCCCTCATCTTCTGCTGTTGCATCCTATGGCTCTGGATACTCCAGATCCACAGAAAGAAGTTAGGCCTGGCACAAATGCCGTGAAGTAGTGACATTGGCCTTCACCAAGACCTGCTTCAGTAGGAATAAGGACAAATGTATGGGCTTCACAAACCCTTGCACCTGGTCTGGCAGGTTCCTAATGTAGAAGCCATGGCCCTGGGGAGAGGCAGCAGGGCATCAGAGTCAGAGTCTGGAATTCTACTTCAATGCACCATCCCAGGGCAATCTTGTTTGGGACAGGACTTCTGTGCAAGCCCATGGTCAACCAGGGACAGCCCAATGCCTACCCTGACACCTGTATGTCTGTCCTGGGAGGAGCAGGCCTGGCAGGCAATACAGCAAGTTTAGCATGGAGACCTTGTGAGTCTATTCTTTCTAGTCACATTTCTTCTCAAGGTCTATACACTACCTATCACAACCATTTATCACCTGGTCATCTACACTGAAGTGAGAGGCAGGTTGCTGAGCAGGCTCTAACCACATTTCCTGTTTGGTGCCAGGGATGGTGGTGAGAAGAGTTGACTGTGGGGAAGGGCAGGCTTAGTGGAAGTGGAGTGTGGTGGGTTTGGGACCCTAGGGAAAAACACAGCCCAGCTTCCTTCTCATGGTATGAGGGCAGGGGCCCTATCCAATCTTCTCTTAATTCTGTGCTCTTGGGATAGAAGCCACCAGAGCTCAGGCTTCCCTTGGGAATCAGATCTATAAGATCTCATTGTTGCCAGAACCTCCCTGCCACAGCCAGTGTGCTCACAATACAGGAGGGCTTCATCCCGTAACCAAGCACCACCCACCTTTTTATTTCATACCCTGAGGAATGTCCATTGTCATTATTAGCAGGTAGGTATTCAGGTGCCCTGAAGATCTGATTGTATCAGAAGTAATAGATAAAAGACAAGACCTGAAAAACATATCTATGGTGAATGACTGATTCACCGAGTAGAGCTGAGGCCCTGGGAAATTATCTGCTTCATTCACTGAGTTATGCTAACTGCCCCTAGTAGGACCTACTTGTACTAGGTACTTCATACAAATTGTCAAATAAATAAGGTCCAAAGAGATTCATCTCAGATACCTGAGTGGGCTTGGGTACCCCTCTGTCTCCAGTATTTCCTAATGTGGCAATACCAAAGACAAGTGTTAAGATCAGTGAAGTGTTTTCCCAATATCTTGACAGGTGGTTTTCCACTTGTTTTTCCAAACAGAAATGCCACAGGCCATGATGTGTGAGGCAGGAGATTTTTTGTGGTGGACAGAAAAAAAAATAATTGGCATGAACTGCCACAGCACATCCAGAAACCCTGTCTGCACAGCCAAATGTCAGCTGAAAGCCTCGTGGATAGTCCCCAAGGTAGTCTCTGTGAGAACATTATGTGGTTTTTCATCTGTCACCCCACATTTTAAAGGAACTAACTGAGGCCCAGTGAGATGTGGTGACATGTTTATGGCACACTGCTTTCTGTGATCAGAATCAGAGCTGTGCTGAAAAGGGAGCACTTGCTTAATAAGAATTAGCAGATCTTCCCTAAGCATAAGGCTCAAGGAAAGGATGGGAGCATGGTCTTGAAGGTGAATAAGTGGGAGATGTTTCCACCCTGAATAGCTGGAGTCAGGACTTCTGCCAACTTCTTCATGTGTTTCCAAGGAAGGCCCACATTCTGCAGGGTTCTCACAATTTAAAAATGAACTCAGCTGCACCCTGTGTGGGACCAGGATAGTCATCTGTTCAGTGCCATCACCATGAATCAGCAGGAGGACTGAGGTCTGGAGCTCATTCAAAACTGCCAGATCATGGACTATTGCCAGAGCAGGGTCTGGAGTACCCATGCTAAATAGGATTTTATCAATAGGTCTTAAAAGTACCATCAATTTTTGGTGGGATGAGGGTATTGATTTAATTTTTCCTGTTTAGGCATTTGTTCAAGGTGAGGAGTGAGAGACTTTCCATAGTCATAGTCTTATGAAGAGCTTTATACCCATGAAACATCTATCCGCACTATCATCATAGGGAAGAAATCACACAGGCTTCACCATGTGAAATGGCTGGTCCAGGTCACGCAGTTTAGAACTGAGAAGAGTCCAAAGTAAGCAATGCATGGCATTTCCTCTTCGCTACCTGAGACTTATCTGTTGCTCACATGGATGGAAATGATTGGGGAATACTCTCCCTCCTTATTTGGGAAGTGGGTACAAGATGGATAGATGCAGCCTATGAAAACCAGTGACTCCAAAAAGGACAGTTATTTTCCTTTCTTGCACATTAAAAGCCACCTTGAGATGGAGAAACAGCACAGGGCAAATGCCTGGTGACACTTTAATGGAGAAAGCAGGTCATCAGACAGGAGTCTGAGCCGCTGACTCAGGTAGGTCCTATTTCTGAAGATGAAGACAAGCTGACAGGTGACAAAAATTGCACTGAGGAAAAATGAATACCAGGGAATGCCAGATGTCTTTGGACACATTATAATCAGATTGGTAATATTTTTTTTTGTTTTACTGTTGTTCAGTTACAGTTGTCTGTATTTTCCCTGCATTGCTCCAAATATAAATGAATGAGACACACTTGGTGGGTGCAAGGTAGCAGCCATCATCACAAAACTGTTGGCACTGTAATGGTGCACTATTGATTTTGGAATTTGGCTTTGCCTGCTAAGATTTTACATGTTCATGTTCCTCCAGCTGAGGATAGTACAGGCCAAACATTGTGGTCTTAAGAATGTCATCCAAATTCCATGTCTTTGGAACCCCTAGATCATTAAAGTATGCCTATATTTGTATCACCTAAAGGAGATTATTAAGCACAAATGAATTAAGTGAAGCGAGTCTTAACTCAATATGACCAGTGACTGTAGAGAGGAGGGGAGGAGACAAGGAGGCACAGAAGGAATTGTGTGTGACACAGAGTTAGGGACAACCATGTACAAGCATGGGAGAAACCACCCAAAAGGAACTAGCCGTGCCCACAACCATACTTCTATCTCTTAGTCTCTGGAATTGTCAAAAATTAAGTGTCCGCTCATTATATCACCCAGAGAGTCCTATGCTATGGCATCTTCAGCAATATACACAGTTCCATGGGACACACTTAAGTGATCTGGCAGGACTGCTGACATGGCACCTGAGGTGAATGACACCATGTCTACCAGCACTGAGAGGGTGCTTAGTTGTGGTGAACAACCTCCATTATTGCAGACAGGCTTCAATGACTGTTGAATTCTCTGCTCTGCAGGATAATTGGGTCAGGTAGTTTGCAAAAAATCAAAACAATCAAAAAAGAATAAGAAAAGTACAAATATACTTGTAATCCCCCGTGACAAAAATTTTTTTTCTGAATATTCCTATGACAACAAGTGTTTTCTTTCTACTCTCACTTGTAGCTGGAGGGGGAAAATGAGGTCTAGATTCCTGAGTACATGGCACTGTAGGTCAGTGTATGGAATGCTGTTGGGTCTCCTTGGGGGAGTCCCCAAATTGAGTGTGCTCCTGGCCCCCTAAAAGTAATCTTTTGGTCATAGATATGGAGTCCCACCTGAGCTAGCTCTCACCTCTGTGCAACATGTGCTTGTGTCAGGGAATGAAGTACCTTTCCCTTGTCTAGCATGGTAGGGTAGTTAAAGCCATTCACAAGTTCTTCCAGGATGTCTTTATTGAAACTCTACAAAGACAAACCCAGTACCCAGCCAATAAGCATCAAAACCTCTCCAACTAGCATGTGGTTCTGCTTTATGGCAGCCCTGGCAAAAAGATAGAACCTGTTGTGACACAGTAAGGATGTTTTGGTAGCCCTTCTGAAGTAGATTCAGAACTGAATAATATCAAAGTTCAAAATCAGTGAATGACTGAATACTGTGGATACTACCTCCTTTACGATGCAGTACAGATATGAGTGATGTCACATTTCCTAAATTGGCCAAATTACAATGGTTTGCTCTGCTCTGTGAACTGAAAAGATGCAGAGAAATAATCCTACACATGACTTTCTGTAAGTTTTGTGTACAAACCCTCATAAGCCATTGTGTTGATGTGTAAGATTTGGAGGTCTGCAAGGACAGTGGAGCTGACTACTCCAGCAGGATTGGGGTTGTAGTAAAATCAATGAAAAGAGCAAAATGCTAATGTTCACTAGCTCTACTATGAAGTGAAATATATTTTTTCTCTAATATTCTCACAAACATGTGAGGAATGTCTTTTTCCTGTCCTGTAGATCTGGTGGGAGAAATGGAGGTCCAGATTCCTATGTGCATGAGATAGTGGGACACTTTAGAAACAGGACTGGGAGGGCCATGCGGAAGCCATCCCCATATCTGAGACTAGATGCTTGTCCCTTTCATGTCACCTTGGGTTTCTGGGTGTGGAGAATCCCTGGCCCAGCTTTCACCTGATATATTTGCTAGATTGTGGTGTCATTCTGGTGCAACTGCACCTTGACACTGTACATGTTATAGTCAGACTAATGCACCACCTCCACAAGGACAACACCATTGGTGCTCTGCAAAGACAGAGCTGGGTACTGAGCCAGGAGACCTCAGTAATGTTCCTCACAAAATGCAGTCCTGTGTAATGGAGACTTAGAATCTTGAGTGCCATCCAAATGCACCTATTATCCTCCCTGACCTTATGTCACCCTACTAGCTGATGAGCATGTCTTTTGTGTCTTCATGGAAAATGTTGATACAAGGCTAAGTAGGATAGAGCCAAGGGCTGATGTGCGTTCAGTATTACAATGACAGGAACAATGATGTAGTGTGCCTCCACATAACTCTGTCTCAACTTCTCAAATCCAGAGAAGGTGCACTTTGCAAAAGGTGAAGGAAATGGAGTGAATCACTGGAAAAGAAACTCTTTGGAAGGTTCCATGGTATGTTGCCCAGGCATTATTGCACCATGATGAAAAAACGCTAGAGGCATTTCCTGAAAAGCATCACTCTCTTCAACTGCACAATGAATTCTATTTTTCCATATGTTTCCAATTAAATTCACACTGGTCCTGACTTTCTATTCACCATTATGAATCAAATAATGGTAACCCACCATCTATATTATTAGTGGTACAAAAACCAAAATTTTAGTACTACAAAGAGAACACTTTTTAAATACTTTCTTCCATCCATACCTAAAAATTCTCTTTTGTTTTGCTCATGATTTGGAATTATCTGTAGGGCAATCTGGATTTAATTATGGGTGTCAGTAAATTGGGAGGGAATCCTACATTAGACTGGCCAGAAGCTTTTTGATAATCTTAAAGGAGTGATGTTAGCATGATGCCCAGCCACTTGGCCTGCTTTGTCCTCAGTTGGGTCCTACCTCCTCCAAATATCGGTGATGCTGCCTTTTCAGCTGCTCAGATTTGTATTTCTCAATAGTATGCAAGAGAGCGTGGACCAACAGGTCCTTTCAAAAACATGAACTGGCACACATGTTCAATGTTTGTTTAAATAACCTAGACTTGATAAACTCATTTGGTCCCAGAAATGCAGGATAGTATAATACTTGGAAATTAAAAAACATAATTTATCACAGAAAAAAAAAGGAAAGACAAAAATCATGTGTTCATGTCAATAGATGGAGAAAAAGCATTTTGTACAGGACAGCACACATTTATGGTAAAAAACACTCAGTGGGAGTAGAGGAACCATACCTCATCATAATAAAGGCCATATATAGGAAACCTAAAGCCAACATCATACTCAATGGGAAAATTGAAAAAATTTCCTACTAAATTCAGTACAAGGCAAGGGTGTCCATTTTCACCACTTCTATTCAACTTATATTGGAAGTTCTAGCCACCAATCAGGCAAGACAAAGAAATAAAAAGCATCTAAATTGGAAAGGAGGAAGGGAAACTCATTATTTGCAGATGACATGATAGTTTACATAGAAAACTCTATAATAGAGTCAACCAAAAAACTACTCAACCTAATTGAATTTCACAAAACCACAAGATACAAAGACAATAGTCAGAAATCAAAGGCACTTTTTATACCAACAATGAACTATCAGAAACAGAAATTAGGAAAATATCCCATTTACTATAGCAACAAGGAAAATAAAGAACCTAGGAATAAACTTAACAAAAAAGGTAGAAATCTGTACTCAGAAATCTACACAACACTGAAGAAAGGCATTAAGGAAGTCACAAATCAATGGAAGAATATATTGTGTTCATGCATTAGAAGAATTAACATTGTTAAAATATCCATATGATCTGAAGCAATTAATAGACTCAACACAATCTCTATTAAAATACCAATGCACAGATAGAGGACAAATATTTCAAAAATTTATATGGAACCTTTAATGACCTCAAATAGCCTCAGCACTTTTTGAGAAAAGAAGAGCAAAGTGGGAGGAAGCATAATACTTTAGCTCAAACTATATTACAAAGCCCCTGAGGTCAAAAGAGTCTTGTACTGGCATAAAAACAGACAAAGAGATCAATGGAAGACAATAGGGAAACCAGACATAAAGCCATGTCTCTATGCTCAACTAATATTAGTTTAAGGGAACAGGAGCACAAAGTGGAATACAAATAATGTCTTTGAGAAATGGCATTGCAAGTTCTGGACAGGCACATGCAAAGAAAGGAAACTAGACCATGGACTTACACTGTACATGAAAATAAGTTCAAGATAGAGAAATGACTTAAATATAAGTAAAAACATCATAAAACATCTAGAGGAAAACATGGATGGAAATATTTCAAATATCCCACACAGTAGTATTTTCACCAAAACACCCCCAGGGCAAGGGATATAAGGGAAAAAATAAACAAATGGGACCCCATCAAATTAAAAAGCTTCTTCACAGCTAAAGAAAACATCAGCAAAATGAAAACGAGACAAACCATATGGGAAAACACATTGGCCAGTGAAACTTCAGACAAGAGTTTGATCTCCAAAATATGTAAAGAACTCGCATGACCTCACATCAAGAAGAAAAACAATCCAATTTAAAAATGGTCCAAGAGCCTGAACAGGACCTTCTCCAAGGAGGACATACAGAGGGCCCAGAGGCCTGTGAAAGATGCTCAGCATCAATAGCCATCACAGAAATTCAAAGTAAAATGATAATGAGATACCACTTCACACTGGTCAGAATGGTTATCATAAACAAACCAACAGTCAACAAGTACTGGCAATGATGTGAAGCAAAGCAAACCCGAGTATCGTGTTAGTGGAAGTGCAGACTGGTGAAGACACTCAGAAAAACAGTATCAATGTCCTGAACATACTAAAAATGTAACAGCCTTTTGACATGGCAATTCCACAGTTGGGATTTTACCCTAAGAACCCTGAAACACCAATCCAGAGAACCTATGTGCCCCCATGTTCATAGCAGCACAATTTACAATAACCAAGTCCTGGAGAGAGCCTAAATGTCCATCAGCAAATGAGTGCATAAAAAATGATGTACATTTTCACAATGGGATACTATGCAGCAGAAAAAATGAAGAAACTCTTACCCTCTGCAACAGGTTCAATGGTTCTGGAGAGCATTATGCTAAGTGAAATAATCCAGGCAATGAAAGACAAATACCATATGATGTTACCTATAAATGGAACCTCATCAACAAAACAAACAACTAAGTAAAATAAAACAGGAGACATGGAGATAAAGAACAAACTTACAGTAATGGGAGGAGAGTGGGGAGAGGAATAACATGTGAAGGAAGAGGAAGGGTGCAGTCAAGGAAGATGTATAAAGGACCCATGGACAAAGACAAGTGTGGGGAGGATTGGATGTGGGAGAAGGGTAGTGGACAGAGCAGGGGAGAGAAATAGTGGGAAGTGGGGACAACTGTAATTGAACTGCCATGATAAATTAATTTAAAAAAATAAAAAGAAACAAAAAATAGAAATAAATAATTTTTTTTATTTACTAGTGGAGGAAACTGGTTAGCTTCCTCCTTGCTGTATGTATGGCCTGTTGGAGTTGAGGATGGTATGAAAGGGCTGAAAGTTCTAGGATGAGAAATGAGGAACAGTAATCACCTGGTGTTCCAGTATCAGGAATATGACCTTGTTTCCCAAACCAAACTCAAAACTCACCATCTGACAGAGCAAACATTAGAAAAAGAGCATCATTATTTATTTGGACAAAAACCCTGTACCCATGGTGAGTTTTAAGAATCAAGAAAATAGTGAAACCTGAATCCTCTTCAGAAGTTCACTGTTGAGATGGGTGGCTGTTATCTAAATAAGTAATTACATATGCTCCTAAATTCTTGCCATGTGCTCTCTGAAGGAAAAAAAAGGTAGGCAGATATGGGATCTGGCCAGTTTTCTTACATCCTGTCCAGACCCAAGCAGAGATATGGTGTATAACAATCCTCTTTACAATATATTTAATTTATCAACTTCAAAATTATACTATCTCAACCCCATAATATCTCTGGAATTTTGATTTATGTTTATAGTTATTTTTTAAACATGGAAACAAGCTTAGAGCTAATTTAATAGAACACCTTGGTTTTACAGATGAGAAAAACCTGGCCAATGAAACAGAGAGTCTTCATGCAAAGCCATACCAGCTGACAGTCACTCTTTTCTCCAACCTTTTCACTAGGTGACACTGCTTTCAGGGGTCATCAAGGTGGACAAGTCAAAGTAGGTGTAGCCCTTGTATTCAAAAATCTTTCAGGTGGTTAAGAAGAGAAATACAATATTGCTAACTTCTTTTGTGACATAGATTTCATTGATTATGCTATTACAGTTGTCCTATTTTCTCTCCCCTTTATTTTCCTCTACCCTGTACCCCTCCTCCCAGCATCATTCCCCTACCTTCATTCATGTCCGTGCATCACACATATAAATTCTTTGGGTTCTTAATTCCCATAATTTTCTTAAGATCCCTTTGTCTATTTGGTCCCTACCATTTATGCTTCTTGTTCCTTGTACTTTTTCCTCATTCTCCTCCTGTCCCTCACCACTGATAAGCCTCAATGTGATCTCTATTTCTTTTGATCTGTTTCTGTTATAGCTATTTCCTTAGTTCCTTTTTTTTATTTTTAGGTTCAATTGTAGAGAGTTGTAAGCTTTTTGTCATTTTACTGTTGGTATTTTTGATCTTTATCTTAGACAAGTCCCTTTATATAATAAGCACTTGGTGATGATGAACTTCTTGAACTTGACCTTATCTGAGACTGCACTTTATTTGCCCTCCACTTCTAAATGATAGCTGTGTGGGATAGAGTAATCTTAGATGTAGGTACTTGATTTTCATGACTTCAAATCCTTCTTTCCAGGCAATTCTTACCTCCAAGATGTCTTTGGACAAATCAGTTGATAGGCTCATGGCAATGCCTTTGTAGGTAACTATCTCCTTAAGTCTTGCTGCTTTTAAGATTCTCTCCTAATCTTTCATCTTGGGTGATGTAATTATGATGTGCCTTGGGTATGTGCTTCCTTGGGTCCAAATGTTTTGAGACTCTCTGAGCTTCCTGGACTTCTCAAAAAGCTATTTTATTTTTCAGAATAAAGAAGATCTCCATTATGTTTTCAAACAAGTTTTCAATTTCTTGCTCTTCCTCCTCTTGTTCTGGCACCAACATTATTCTGATGTTGGAACATTCAAAGTTGTCCAGGGGATTCCTAAGCCTCTCCTCATTTTAAAAAAATCTTGTCTGTTCATTCTCTTCTAGTTGAATATTTCTTTCTTTCTTCAGCTCCAAACCATTAATTTGAGTACTTGTTTCCTTCCAATCACTGTGGGTTCCCTGTACATCTTGCTTTATTTCACTTTTCATAACCTTTACTTTTTCCTCTATTTTGTGAACATACTCAACCATTTCTGTGAGCATCCTGATTACTGGTGTTATGAAATCTTCATCTGACAGCTTGGCTATATCTTCATCACTTAGTTGAATTTTTTTTCTGATGCTATGATCTTTTTTTTTTATTTCAACCAAATTTTTTTTCAGTGTGCCTGTTATGAGGTAAGGTGTGGAGCCTCAGGTATTCACCAGGGTGGGGCAACTCACCTGGCTACACTTTGGTGGTTGATTTGGGGGAGGGGTCTGAGAGAGAACAGTGGGGCTTGCCCAGTTCTCAGCTGGCTTTCAGTCACTTCCTCTGCTACCTACAAGCATATTGGATACTTCTGGAGTTGTTTCCCTGGTGGATGGTATTGTGTACATTCTAATACGCGGTGGGTCTCTCCAAGGAACTCACCTGTGAGTCTGGGAGTTTTTCCCGATGATGGAAATGTCAAAGGTTTTTTTAGTTAGAGGCTTTGTGGCTTTATTACCCCACATGGAAAATGTGAGTTGTGTGGTCTGTGTAACTCCCAAATTGTTCCTCCCAATTTAGCTGCACACAAAAGTGATTCTGCCCACCTCCACCCCTCCTAACAATCTATATGAATGTTTCCTCTTTTATTACTTGGTTGTGGGATCTCTATATACTTTGGTTTCCTGGTAGGTCTGGCTATTCTTTGTTTTTAATTTTTTTTGTCTTTCTTTCACTTGTGCCAGAAGACAAAGTGGGTCTACCTATGCCTCTATCTTGGCTGGAAGGCCTCCTCACTAAATTCCTTATCATTAGTGCAAGTAACTAAGGAAGGTGATGGATCAAATGGACTTTGACTGAACTCTGTTTCTTAAAGAAATGGGAAGGAGAGTCTGGTCTTTGGCTACCACCAAAATTCTGCAACATGTGAGTTGCATTTCATCTCTTTCAAGCAACATGGCCAATTGAGTTTACTAAAAAAGGAATTAAGTGTGATGGGTAGAGAGACCCTCCAGAAGCAAAGTAATAAAATTGTATGATATAAAGTCACATGTTGTTAACAATGGGTAATGGAAGTCCTTAGGCTTCAGAAATGAAGAGAACACTCCAAACATGGAACAGAAGCTCTTGCTGTGGGACTCCACACGGTTTTCCGATTTGGTCCCAAAACTGAGCATTTCAGATCTAGAGGAGGAGAAGAGAGAAGTCAGCTGGGACTAAGCTGCCTGCTTAATGTGCAAATGTGTTCAAGAGCTAAAGAGAATACAACAGAATTCTCTGCACTTGGTCTGGGAAGCAGCAAGAAAACTTTCACTCTACAGGTGACTTGATTTAAAAAAGTTCACTGCAAGAATACCCACCTCAGTCTCTAAGATGTGCAGAGGTGAATTTATAGCACCTACAGGGAGCTGGAACCTCAGCTTGGAAATTAAACATGAAGATTGGTCCAGAATAGTAGAGACCATTACAGAAGCAAATGTAAAGCTGCTCCTTAGGAACACTTCCACAACCATAAGCATACAGACACTCCATAGAAAGGGCAGGCCTGCAAAAAGTGAACCAAAACTCAAATTTACATAATTAAAACACTACATGCATTCACCATCCAAACTACATGAGGAGCCACAATGAGAAAGAGATGAGGAGAATCCATACAGGAAGAATTAACACTATTAAATAACAAAAATCCCTGACTAGTATGATTCAGTGTGCTTGGTATTGTCCTTCAAACTGAAGGATCACTTTTGCAATTTCCTGTCAGAGCATATGCCTGCATTGTGGGTAAGGTGACCAGTGGGGATTAATGAGATACAACCAATTGATGATTATTTCTTTCCTCTGTCCCTCTTCTCTCTCTCAAATGAATGAATGAATGCATGAATGAATAAATAAATAAGTAGGAAAGGGAAAATTCTGAAGGTAACCATTAAAAATATACATCTCAGCTTACTGTAGATAAAAGAAAGTCAGAAACTCACATCTTCATAGAGAAATGAAGAAAAAGTAAGTTTAAAGAAAATTTATTTTTATTTTAATAGCTCTGTTAAAAATGGAGCTATTAGAAATGGAAAAAGTGAGTTTAAAGGAAATTTATTTTTATTTTAATAGCTCTAAAAGGAAATTTAATCTTTAAATAATCATAACAATGTACTCTATACTTCAGTAAGGCTTTCATAAAAGTAAAATATGTCTCAAAAATAACACAAAGGCTTCTAACCAGCAATTGAGAATATACTATTATTTATTATAAACCCTAAGTTTAGAACTAAATGAAATATAGATGTATAAGATCTTAAAGGTAAAAAGATAAAATAGAAGAAGAAAAATGTGCTCAAATAAAGACTGAGAAGTCATTTAAAAATGAAAGAAATAAAAAATAAATGAAACAAATAGAAAACAGCAAAATTTTAACTGGTAACTTTTATCTGTCATTAATATTAGACAGTTGAAATGTGACTAATTAAGACAGTTTAAAGAGACTCTGATAAACCCAGCCAAATGTATTTTACAAGTATGCTAATTTAAACAAGGAGATATAAACAGGTTAGATGTATGTATATATTTATATATAATACAGTATATATACATACATATGTTATATATTAAATATAAGTATACATTGATGTAAATGTATTTTTCTCTACATATAAATATATACTCATATATCAGCATATATTTATAAATACATATAAATATGTATATCTTTATCTGTATTGACTTGTAAATATATAATGTGGTTTTGCATATAAATATATAAATATCAGTGAATATAAATGAATATTTATATATAATTATATCACATTTTATTTATGTGTATATTATAAGTTATGTGTAGTGGTATATAATTATATAACATACAATAAAATAAGTTATATATTTAATGGATATAAATATATAATTATTGAAGCAGACTAATCTCTTAAAACACCCATTCAAAGTACATACAAAATTAAGGTACGTAGAATTACATTTTAAAAAATGTGTAATGTATGCCTGGTCAAAAATTACATTATGTTTTAAAGGCTTGAATAGAAATAGTGAGAATAATATGTTACAGTCAAGTATGGGGAAAAAGACATCCTAACAAAGGTACTTTTTCCATATAGTTCCATAAATTGGATGCTATCCTAATCAGGATACTAACAATAGTTTTTAAAGAAATTGACAGGTCCCCTAACATTTGTAGAGGTAACATGCAATTTTGCCCCTGTCTATTCCATAGGAGCAGTTCCTCATGCTGACTGTCATGCAGAATTGGTCTTCCCAGATCTGACCCCTCATCCTACAGGCCATATTTCCTGTATTTTTGGGCAGGGACTCTGCCAATAGGTCCAATTGGCAGGGGAGCTACTAGGATGGAGATTGTGATAAGCACTTCACTTCAGTGACATGTCCAGCATGTAATGGGTTTGGGTGCTGCTCCTGCTGCAGGAACAGTGCTCACAACACTGTTAGCAGAGTTCAGAACTCTTCAGGGAACTGTAGGAGACCATTCTGCATGGTGTGTGCTCAGCTCCCACTCGGAGATGCACAGGACCCATGCCCATGGGTAGGTTCTCCCATGGGGAATCAGGCCTGTGATGTACCTAGGCTGCTTTGGGACTTGCTTTTGCTAAAACTACCTCACCCTGAATTGAGACAGCAAGTGCTTACCATAACTTCCAAAAATCCATGCTAAAACTCCCCATTATGGAGTGTAACAGGTTCAACCATTTTTCCCTTTTCATTTGCAAATATCCTTCTTCTGTGATGTGATTAGCAACAAAATCATCTTCTTTGTTGTCTGTAAAAGGTAAAGCCAAGCTGTGCATAGCAAATGAGGACCATAATGCAATGTGCCAAGAAACCCAATAAAGGCCAGTGACAGCAAGGGCTGTGGCTTTTGGTCCCCTTGAGAGAAAAGCCATGCTGTCCCTTTTCCTCTACCAGACTTGGTAATCTATGTGAATATCTCCTTTCTTCCATAACACCACAGACACTGAGGGCTGGTGTCCGCATCAACTCCTGCTGAAGTTACAGTGCTCAGAACACTGTCACCAGAATTCAGAGCTCTTCAGGGAACTGTCTGAGGAACCCGATGCTCCCTGTGCTTGGGCCTACTATTGTAACAGCTTCCAAGAGCATGCAGAGCAAAAGAGCTTCCCTCACTCAAAGAAGAAGCATGTGCTAACGGGACTTCTCTATGATGCCATATCTCTAGTAGCTAATTTTTGCCTGTCATGTGTGCATGTGTGTATTTTCATGTGTGCACATAGTTCTGATATTTTTTAGCCATGTAGATGCAGGTTAAATCTCTTCTTTTAGAACCTGGTCTGCCTGTTGTGTGGGTGTCTGGGCAATGTACTTCAATCTAGCACAGGTCTGCACTCTGTGGAAAGGAAAGGTGGACTTTCTGAGAAGAATACCAGGTGATTCAGGATGGGAAGACAAGTTTAAGAGTGACATGACCTCTACACTGGGAACTCTGAGATCTGCATGCTGATCCTCACTCTCATGTCTCATATTCTTAAGTCTGAGCTGGTTCTTTACAGCCTCTGTAAGTTCTTAAGTCAAACTTTTATTGATGGAAAAGGACTTGATTCCCTACTTAACTTCAAAAACCCCTTCTTGATAAAAATTAATTACTCAAAGATGAAATGACAGAAGAGTTATCACCTCCAACCACAGACACATACCAATAGAATCCATTAAATGTGAAAGCATTTGACAAATCATGTAAAAGGCAAAGGAATCCAGTAAATCCCTGAACTAAGGTTAATTTCACATCCTCAAAATCTCTCTTAAATATATCATATTACACAAATCACTGCTGTGGTCACTTATTTAGTATTAAAATTTTTGTGAGCTTATACTCTGTGGGAGATGATTGCAAGTTGCTATAGATGTATACACAGACTAGTGCAGTGACAACATGGTTTGTTAATGCCCATTAGAAATAACAACATATTGGGGCATTGTGGGAGAGCCCTGGTCTCTCAGTAGTGGGCAGAAAAGTGTGGTGGAGTTTGTAATGGGTGGCAGGGTGGGAGGTGGTGCACATTAAATAGTGGCCCATAGGGCCCCCTGGAAAATGGGGACTAACTGGAAAAGCAGGGGAGTGGAAAGTGGTGCAGTTAGTGGAGCTCATCAGGTGAGGGGGCATCTCTAGACTATGCAGGCTGGAGAGGTCCCAGCCTTGGGCAAAGCCCCAGAAACCATGTGATGGAGTTTGCACCCAAGATGCCCCTTTTGTCCTACATGGATGCCAAGGTGGCTCTCCAGTGCCTGACCCCATGTGCTGAATCCTCTCACAGTTCCTTGCTTTGGAAGCATATAGTCACTGCCAGGGACCTGGTTATTGGATTCACTGCTGATGACTGTCTTCCTGCAAAGTTCTGCCATCTCATTGCTCAACCAGTTTTCTATTAGTGTGCAAACTATGCAGCCTTTTGTGCCCTTCTTTCTTGCCAAGTGTCACCTTGTACATGGTTGTTGAAACCAGAAGAGTGCCCTGTCCTTTGTAGGGCAACCTTTCTTAGCATCACAACTTTTGCCATGGTTGACACTTTATTGCGTGTCCTAATATTTTGTCAGTACTGTCCCTTGGGCACTCCCTGCCTTCTTGGTTTCACTGGTGCTTCAGTACTGCCCACTGCAGGAAATAAAACTGAGCTAAGATTGAAAAAGTAATACAATGAAATAAGAAATTGAATAGCATTTCCTCCATATCAAAAAATGTTATAAAGTCTTGTTGGAGTCCCCAGCTATCCCAATAAAGCTAATTAAGTGGTCATATTGTGGATGAAAGAACATTAAACCACATTCCAGAAAAAGATTATGGGATTGAGAGTTGTAACAAATCAAATTGCCCTTCACAACAGTGTTTTCAACTCCTTAGTGTACCAGAAGTAGGTAAATCTCTGTCAACACATTTTGCCTCTTGTCATTTGGTTCTTGGTGAAAACAGTGGGAGATCCTTCTGGTGCAGAATTTCTTGCTTTGGAAGGAAGTCCATCTCTGTGTACATATGGTAATGTCTCTTAGTGAGCGACCAAATGAAGCAGAGGTTTAGTGAGAATCATAAAATAAGAAACAGCAGAGGGAAACACAGTGAAGTGTTCTAACATGTGAAATAGGAAGAATGTAAAATACTGAGAGGATATGTAGAAACATCTATTTCTCTACTTTAGAGATAGAAGTTTCCAGTAAAAAGTTGTGATGACTTACAGAGCAAGGTGTTTGGACTCAGAGTCACAGTTGCTTCAACAGAATGTGGGAGCCACATTACCATTTCCACTTTTGAATGCACAACTGGTCCTGGCACTAAATCTTATTAAGTCCCTGGAAGACTCTTGGGAGATGTAATCATCAGTTATTATGCACTGTGTAAAGTGATAACAAACCATAGGTTTCTATCATTGTAGTTGAGCCACTTTCCTCCAGAGCCCAAATCAAGTCATTGCCAGGACCGAGGAGCCTAGAGACTTTACTTCTTTTATGGTTGGTCACAGAGGACAACACCTATGGTTGATTTACCATCCAGCTAATTAGTGAAATGAGTTAATTTCTGCATGATTAATTTTTTTATGCTGACTATGTTGGCCTAGTAATGAAAAGAGTCTAGAGATACATGCTTCTCTATAAATGTAGGTTAAAAACATGGTTGAAAGACCTAGACCAAGTACCTGAGTTTGTTAGAGCTTTGTTCCTATACAAGAAGGTTGGGGGTTCAGTCCCCAATCAGGGCACATGGGAGACTCAAGCAATGAAAGCATAGTTCCTTGGAACAAATCAATGTTTTTGTCTCTTTATATATCTCTCTCTCCTTGAAATAAATAAGTAAACAAATCTGTTTAAAAAAAAAAGAAAGAAATGATGGCTGAGTAAGTGCAAGCTGAACCCACTTGCTATAAATCCCAGCATAGATTTAGCATTTAGAGTACTAATCCATGATGACATCATGGCCTCTTGATAGGATTTGTTCTCTCTATTCTGTAAACCTCTAGGTTTTCCCTCTTTCAAACCATTCTCTACCTACCTGAAGCCTAGATGATCTTTTGAAAATGTAAGTATAATGTCTTTTATTTGAAACTTACACAGGTTTCCTGTGGCCTTTAGAAAGAAGTACAAAATCCTTAGTTTATCCTTCAGGCAATCCATAATCTGACTTTTGCTTCTTTTTCCATTCCTGTCTCTTCTTTCCCCTCATTTATCTGGTCCCACCTTATCATTACCTTTGGATCATGCTCTTTAACATCAGCTTACAGTTGTGGTGTGCTCTGTGTTATAAAGTTTCCTTCTGGAATAGTTGAAAGGGTATTGATACTTCTTTGAAGAATCTCCCATCTTTTTACTGTCCTGTTTGTCATTTACACATTTCTTGAAACATCATGAAATGATACAACTTTGCCCACCATGAGAAATTTTTGGATCTCATTTAGCATATAAGCTGAGCATTATAAACAACACAATACTGATAAAAAGTGGCTTAAACATTAGGCATTACTTTGTATCACAAAATAACAAATCCACAGGTAGATGGTCCCACAATAGAATTCAGCTGCTCCATGACCTTAAGGTAGGCTTCTTCCTCTTCACTGTTCCCTCATGGTCACAATTGCTGCCAGATGTCAGAAGGTGACAACAGCTCCCAGCATAAATTTCAGGGCAAGTCTTCTCTTCACTACTGTTCTTTATATCAGGAAAGAAAAACTGCCTCAGAAATCTGCTATGAGAATCTTTTACAGGAGCCTCAGGCCAAAATTGTGCCAACAGCAAGGGACATGGTGCACTTTGCTATCAAACTGCTACTGAAAGAAGCTGTCTCTGCCCACAAGGAAGAGATCTGGTAATGGCCAGTGGAAAGAGTATGATCATGATCTTCTTGTTTATATTGTGAATACTGATGGCCCTGTAATTATTTCTACATGCAATTGTGGAGAAAAGGTATCCTGGAATCCAGGGAGACCATTTCCTATTTATTTCCTAGTATCTTGAACTACTCTGTCCATTATGGTCACCATTAGCCACATAACTTTTCAAAATTAACACTTCATGAATTAAAATTAAGTGAATTTTAAAATTGTGCTTGAGTTGGCAGTTAAAATTTTTCTTTGTTGATGCACACACTGGCAAGCAATGTCTGCAGCATTGTGGCTAAGACAAGATGAATTCACATGGATTACTGAGCCTGTTGAGGTAAACAGACGGCACAGCCACTCTCTCAAGGGAAGAGTGCCTTAGAGTGCTTTGGACACTCTCTTAAGAGAAGAGCATGCCCACCCTTGCCTTGACAAGCTTTTATTGCTTTTCTGGGAATGTTACATTGAGGATGGTCCTCATTTACTATGCACAGGTTCATTTTAGGTGGTTACCTTTTACAGAAAACAAAGGAGATGATGTTACTAATTACATCAAAAAGAAGGATATTTACAAATGTAAAGGGAAATGTGGTTGAACAGGTTGCACACACCCTTGGAAGGTTTGGCATAGATTTTAGGAAGTTACTTTAAAGATATACAGTAAGCATTTGCTGCCTCAATTCTGGGTGAAGGAGTTTTAGCAAAAAGCAAGTCTCAAAGTGGCCAAGGTACAATGCAGGCCTATTCCCTGCAGAAAAACCTATCCATAGGCTTGGGTTCTGTGTCCTGAACCTCACTTTCCCCTGGCCTGATCAAGTGGGAGCTGGACCCACACCACACTGAATGGTCTCCTATATTTCCCCACTTGTTTTTAGTTAGAACTGCTACAGATCCCACAAAGCTTGCTACTTGCTGGTGTCTCATATGACCCTGGGAAAATAATTTGCAAATGTGCCAAAGTATGCAGTGCATTATTATAATCAGTAAGCAGCATGCAGCTCCGAAGACCCACACTCTCAAATTAAGCCCATCAATCATTGTTAGGCTATAATGATCTAAAAACAGATAACATTCAAAGAACTATGATGGCTTATTTAGAGTCAGGGTCAGATATCTAAAGGGCCATAAAACTTTGGGGAAACAAACTCATTCCAGGCTTGGACCCTTATTTAAACTGATGGTATTAGCAAAGCAGCTTTTATAGGATTGTGTGCATTCTTTCTTAGGCCTTATTGCCCAGGGGAACCTGCCCTTTCCAGCACAGGGCTGCACTCACCACCAGCATTGTTGCAGGCTTAGGTCGAGCAGTGGAAGTAAGGCAGCCAAGAAATTAGGAGACTTCTTCAAACAAAATGAGGACTCAGGCTATGTCAAAGCTGAGGGGCCAGGGTCCATCATCCCCTTTTTCTATAGCCCCCTAAGTCCTTCCCTGAGGGCCTGCTCAGGATCATGCCTGTCTTAGGTCATCCCTCCCTTGAGGAATCCTACCCATCATTGGCTAAACTGTCATGCACTGGGTGCCAGGTAGGGTGAAGTAAGGTGGGCAGAGGTGATGCTCCTCCCAGGGAGATTAAACTTTGTCTCCTCAGTGTCTTAGGGTCCCATGGTCTCTCATTCAGCCTCAGCCATGGAGGGGTTACAGCTTCTGAAACCAGGCAGGGTGGTTCCCAACATTATCTCTCCCCCTTTTTTTGTTTGTGAATGCAATTGTTGTTGGTAAGCATGTGAAGCATACTATTTGCTGTTCCTGAATGCAAACTTGAGCAAACTACCTCCATATACACTGTAAAGCACAAATAAGGATTAAGACAAGGAAGCATCCAAGGGCTGCCATGACCCAAACTTGTAAATTCAGTCCATTGAACCAGATTTTAGGGTTCAACTATTGTAGATTACCCTGAAGGTTCTGGAACACTTTTTGTCCGGTAAGGCATTTGCTCGAGCATTAAGAGCCTTGATGTCCCCCAATGTGGTGGGGATATGCCTAAAGGAAACATTATGGGGGCACTGAGAATTTGTTGCTCTCTGCAGGAGGCATTTGAGCCTTGGCCCCGGTCATTGGGGCAGGGCCCATCCTCCTCCATTGGTGGACTAAGGCCTGTGAGTGACGGTGTGGGTGTCCATTTTCCTTCTGGTTGTTCAGTGTCAGCTGGGTCATTTGGCCTACTAGATGATTGGTTCTTGCCTCTAGGTAGCGGATCTTGATGTCTCTCCCACTCATGATAAGGCTTAGCTTAGCATCTATCCTACTCATGACGAGGCTTTATTCTTTTGGTCGGCAGCCAGACAGGACCCGTAGGGATGGAAACCACGCATACCCTCTTCCCCAGGTTAAGATGTCTAGAGGGCCTTGCCAAAAGCCATCTCCCAGTGGATCTCTATATAAAACCTGAGAGTAAGGAGGTTTTGATTCTTTTGTCTGAAAATGCTTCTCAATTGGAGTACAGAGTGATTCATCACAATTTAGAAAATTATATGTAAACATGGTTAACATAATCAAGTTTTTGGGAGAGGACTCATGACTCCCCTTTTTTGTTTTTTAAGTCTTTTAAAAGTATGGTGATCCTATTCTACAGTTTCCTGACCTGTTGGATTGTAAGGTATTCCTGTTTTATGTTGGATAATCCAAGGCTGAAGGAAAACCTGAGTAGAATGGGCAAGGTATCCAGGGCCATTATCCATTTTAGTTTGCTGAGGCCATCTTAATGACTAAAGGCCTCAAGCCAATGGGCTTGTGTATTTTTAGCAGATTCTCCTGTTAAAGCAGATGCATGTAGGGCACCAGAGTAAGTATCAATAGAAATATGAACGTATTTGACTATTCCAAAGGGAGTGTAATGAGTGGCATCTGTTTGCCAAATTATTACTTAGTCTGCAAGAATTAACTCCTATAGTTGGGGGAGCCTTGCTAAGGGCTTGGCAATCAGGACATTCTTTACTATTTTGCTTAGCTTGGGAGCAAAGACTATTAAGTTGTTTTCAGAGTGCCTGGCTATTGTGATGAAAAACTGTTGCTTGCTGGAAGGCAGTAAGGACACTGACTAAGGCCTCTGCCTTATTGTTAACATCCACTAAGGGTCCAGACAAGCCTGGTTGGGATCACATATGAGTAATGAAGAAGAGGTGTACTCTTTTGTCAAGGAGGGATTGTAGGGTCCAAAATAGGTTAAGTAGATTGGGGTCCATAGAAGTCTTAATTAATGCCTGATCTAGATGTAGAATAGTATAAACAGAATATCCTGAGTCACAGCCTATATTCCAAGGTTCCTGGGGCCATTGTCACAGGGCCATGATTACAATGACAAGCTCAGCCCTTTGAATAGAGGAATGTCCCAAGGATACAAAACTTCTCCAGTTTTTGCCCTCTTGCCAAGTAATAGCAACCTGTCCATTTTCTCCAGACATGTCAAGAAACATAGTTCTCATGCCAGTTATTGGCATTGGGCTGAACTTTCCTGCTAGCTTTATTTGAAGGAATGAAATGCTTTGAGCAATTTATCTGAGGGCAAATTAATTTCTAGTCTTCCTACAAAATCAGATAGAGCACACTGAAATTCTAAAGTTTGAGCTGTCAATTGCTATAAATATACATGAGTTAAGGGGATGTGAATATCTGGGTCCCCTTTAAGGGCATTAAATAAATAAGTTAATTGTTGGGTAGGTATTCCAAGCCTGGGTTGTACCCAGTTGATTGCTCCCAGAAATTGTTGGAGGCGATTAAGTGTTAAATCCAGTGGAGAGGGAAGACGGCAGCATGGTAGGAGGGAGCAGATTCCACTTCCCCCTACACTTGGGAGAATAACCTAGCCAGTCTACCGAGGAACAGAGAAAACATCCCCACAGCATAGATGAAAATAGGAGATCAAAAATTGTAGCGGACATTGAAAAACCAGATGGTAAGGAGAGTTTTTCAGGACAATAAGGGCCCAGGTATCAGCCCGGAAACCAGGGAGACTGAAGCCCTGGTCTGGTGCTCACCGGGTGTGCCACAAGGCTCTAGGGAGGGAATTGGGTCAACCGTGCCCTCCCCAGCCAAACAAGGTTTGAGCAGCACAGGGAGAGACCTGCTTGCTTGAAGCTGCAGGGAGGGGAGTTAAGGCAAACACACAGGGGCTGTGAGCACCCATGCATAGCCCTTGGAGGAGTGCACGCCCAAGCCCCTGCGACCAGAGATGACCATTCCACAGGAGGTGACTGAGCATATGGAGGCAGTTGAGCGACCAGAGGAGGGGGCTTTGTGGAAGACCTGGAGCTCATACCCATGAACCTAGGGTGCGTGTGTGTGACACAGGAAACTCACGGAGCCCACACCTGTAAACTCGGGTTGGTGTACATGCCCCATAGGAGAACCAGAGCTCACACCCATAAACCTGGGGAGTGCCTAATCCATAGGAGATCCCAGCTCATATCCATAAACTCAGGAAAGTGCGTTCTCTGCAGGAGGCTCAGAAACCACACACCAGGCCCTGAACAGAGAGGCACCAGGCTAGTTCTGGGGAAAGTGCATGGCCAGCCCTGAGGAGAGTGCATGGCTAGCACTGAGGAGAATAGCCCAAAGCTAACTGAATGCTGAACAGAGAGAAAAGCAAAACCAGTCCCCCCCTCAGCCCATTGAAGCCAGCAAGATCAGAAAAACCAGTTTACCAGTTTAAAACCAGCAAGGGGTTTTTAAAATATTTTTATTATTTTTATTTTTTATCCCTAAATTCTTTTGTTTATCCTTCCTTCTTTCTTGTTGTATTCCTTCTTCCATTCTTTCCAATTTTATCTCTTTTTGCTTCCTCTTCATTTTTTTTTCATTTTTTCTTTCTTTTCTCTTTTTAAATACCCATGAGTGAGATGAAAAAACCCAGAACTGTGAAAAAAAAGTAGGACCCAAAGAGGGGGCATCCCAACAGCTGAGACAATGGAAGCTGTGAAAACTAGGAAACCCAAAGGAGACTGCACCACTGAATCTCTCAGGTATAATACCACAGAAGTTCACACCATAAAAATAGGGAGCCAGAACAGATCAATTTAAGAAGCTGAGGCTAAGAAGAAGAGTCTCACAAACAATGGGAAGACAAAGAAAGAAGCCCCAAATGAAAGGAAAAGAGGAAGCCCGAGAAAGAATGCTCAATGAAACAGAAGCAACTCAACTCTCAGACACTGAGTTAAAAGCAATGGTTGTCAGGAAGCTCAATGAGCTCTCAATGAGCTACCAGAAACTACAGGAAAGCTACAATGACCTCACTGCAAACTATATCAACATGAAAAAGAAAGTAGAAACTGTCAACAAGGGCCAAGAGGAAATGAAGAATACAATTTCTGAACTGAAGAACACAGTAAAAGGAATCAAAAGCAGAAACAATGAAGCAGAAGATCGGATCAGCAAGTTGGAGGACAAAGTAGAAAAAAACACCCAGAAAGAGCAAGAAAAGGAAAAGAGGCCCAGAAAGAATGAAGATGGATAAAGAGAAATGCAAGACAATATGAAATGTAACAATATTTCTATAATAGGGATACCGGAAGGAGAAGAAGAAGAGCAAGGGATAGAAAACCTATTTGAAAAAGCAATGATGGAAAACTTCCCTAATTTGATGAGAGAAAAACTCACACACATTCAGAAAACACAGAGTACCAATCAAGAGGAACCCAAAGAGGCCCACTTCAAGACACATCATAATTAAAATGGCAAAATTACAAGACAAAAAATCTTAAAGGCTGCAAGGGAGAAAACGGAAGTAACATACAAGTGAGCTCTGAAAAAGTTAGTAGCTGACTTCTCAATGGAAATGCTCCAAGCCAGAAAAGAATGGCAAGAAATATTCCAAGTGATGAGAAACAAAGGCCTGCAACCAAGACAACTTTACCCAGCAAGGCTTTCAATGAAGACGGAAGTCCAAATAATGAGCTTCCCAGACAAAAGCAGTCTAAAAGAATACACCTCTACCAAACCAGTTCTGCAAGAGATACTAAATGGACTGCTTTAAGGAAAGGAAGAAAAAGAGAGGAGAGAGAGAGAGAAAGAGAGAGGAACACAGGTATGAAAATGGCAATGAATATGTACCTATCAATAATAATCTTAAACATAAATGGATTAAATGCTCCAATCAGAAGACATAGAATGCCTAAATGGATAAGAAAGCATGGCCCACACATATGCTGCCTAGAAGAGTCCCACCTCAGGACAAAAGACCTACACAGACTCCAAGTGAAGGGCTGGAAACAAATTTTCCAAGCAAATAGACAGGGGAAAAAAAGCTGGGGTAGCAATACTCATATCAGATAAAATAGACTTCAAAAGAAGGGCCATAAAGAGAGACCTAGAAAGTCACCTCATAATACTGAAGGGAAGAATCCAATAAGAAGACATAATCATTGTAAATACGTATGCACCTAAGATAGGAGCACCTAAGTACATAAAGAAAATCTAAGAGGACTTCAAGAAAGATATTGACAGCAACACAATTACAGTAGGGGATTTTAACAACCCACTGTAAAAATGGACAGATCTTCCAAACAAAATATCAACAAAGATATTGTGGCATTGAACAACACGCTAGATGGAATGGATGTAACTGACATATATAGAGCCCTTCATCCCAAAGAAACTAAATACACATTCTTTTCAAATGCACATGGAACATTTTCAAAGATAGACCACATGATAGGACACAAAACAAGCCTCAACAAATTCAAGAAAATTGAAATCATACCACGAATTTTCTCGGATCACAAGGGACTGAAACTAGAAATCAATCCCAAGGAGAAAAATCCAAAACACTCCAAATCAGGGAGATTGAATAGCATGCCATTAAACAATGAACAGGTCAAGAATGAAATTAGGGAAGAAATCAAAAAGTTTCTGGAAACAAATGAAAATGAAGTCACAAAAACCCAAAACCATGGGGCACAGCGAAGGCAGTCCTCAGAAGGAAAGTCATAGCAATACAGGAATATGTAAAAAAGATAGAAACATTTCAAACAAACAACCTAACCCTACACCTACAATAACTCAAGGAACAGCAACAAAGACAGCCCACAGCAAGTAGAAGGAAGGAAATAAACAAGATCAGAGCAGAATTAAATGACATAGAGATTAAAAGCACAATTCTAAGGAACAATGAATCCAGGAGCTGGTTCTTTGAAAAGATGAACAAAATTGACAAGCCTTTAAGCAGGCTCATCAAGAAAAAAGGAGAGAGGACCCAAATAAACACAATCAATAATGAAGGAGGTGAGATTACAACTGATACTGTAGAAATACAAAGGATTGTGAGAAATTACTATGAAGAACTGTATGCCAGGAAATTTGAAAACCTAGGTGAAATGGACAAGTTTCTAGAAAAATATAATCTTCCGAAACTCAAAGAAGAAGAAGCAGAAAGCCTGAACATACCAATAACAGTAGATGAAATTGAAACAGTAATAAAAAAACTCCTTACACACAAAAGCCCTGGACCAGATGCTTTCACAGAAGAATTTTACAAAGCATTTAAGGAAGATCTAACCCCTATCCTTCACAGATTATTCCAAAAAATCCAAAGTGATGGAAGACTCCCACACTCTTTTTATGAAGCCACCATCATCCTAATCCCAAAACCAGATAAAGACACAACAAAGAAAGAAAACATCAGGCCAATATCACTGATGAACATAGACGCTAAAATACTGAACAAAATATTGGCAAACTGCATCCAGCAATACGTTAAAAAGATCATACACCAGGACCAAGTGGGATTCATCCCAGGGATGCAAGGATGGTTCAATATTCGCAAATCAGTAAATGTAATACATCACAAAAACAATAGCAAAGACAAAAATCACATGATCACATGAATAGCTGCAGAAAAAGCATTTGATAAGGTACAACACCCATTTATCATAAAAACACTCAGCAAAGTAGGAACAGAGGGAACATTTCTCAACATAATAAAGGCAATATTGAGAAACCTCCTGCCAACATCATACTCAATGGGCAACAACTAAAGTCTTTTCCACTAAGATCAGGAACAAGACAAGGATGTCCAGTTTCACCACTTCAATTCAATATAGTATTAGACATCTTAGTCACAGCGATTAGACAAGAAAAGGAAATAAAAGGCATTCAACTCAGAAAGGAGGAAAGAAAACTATCATTGTTTCCATATAACATGATAGTCTACATAGGAAATCCTATAGACTTGGCCAAAAAGCTGCTCGACCTAATAAATAAATTTGGCCAAACAGCAGGATACAAAATCAATATCCAGAAATCAAAGGCATTTTTGTATACAAACAATGAAACAGTGGAAGCAGAAATCAAGGAAAAAATACCATTTGATATAGCAAAAATAAAAATGAAATACCTAGGAATAAACTTAACCAAGGATGTAAAAGACCTGTATGCAGAAAACTACACAACAATGAAGAAAGAACTCAAGGAAGACACAAACAAATGGAAACATATACTGTATTCATGGATCAGAAGAATCAACATCATCAAAATGTCCATACTATCCAAAGCAATTTACAAATTCAGTGTAATACCTATTAAAGTACTAATGGCATATTTCACAGACATAGAACAAACACTTCAATAATTTACATGGAAATCATAAATGACCTCGAATAGCTGCAGCAGTTTTGAGGAAGAAGAGCAAAGTAGGAGGGATCACATTACCTGATACCAAACTGTATTACAAAGCCACTGTAATCAAAACAGCCTGGTACTGGTATAAAAAACAGGCACATGGACCAGTGGAACAGAACAGAGAGCCCAGAAATAAACCCAAGTCTCTACAGTCAATTAATATTTGACTGTAGGGGGCAAAGGGGGCAGCAACTTAAAATGGAGTAAAAATAGCCTCTTCAACAAGTGGTGTTGGGAGAACTGGACAGGTATGTGCAAAAAAATGAAACTCTAGCACCAACTTACACCATACACAAAAGTAAATTCAAGGCAAATAAAAGATTTAAGTATAAGCCATGACACCATTAAAGTCCTAGAAGAGAACATAGGTAGGAAAATCTCAGATATTTCACTCAGCAATATTTTTACTGATATGTCCTCTAAAGCAAGGGACATAAAGGAAAGAATAAACAAATGGGATCTCATCAAAATAAAAAGCTTCTGCACAGCTAAAGAAAACAGTATTCAAATAAAAAGAGAACCAATTGTATGGGAAAACATATTTGCCAATGATACTTCAGACAAGGGTTTAATCTTCAAAATATATAAAGAACTTACATGACTCCACCTAAGAAGACAAGCAACCCAATTAAAAAATAGGCAAAGTACTTGAACAGACACTTCTCCAAGGAGGATCCATTTTTGCTTATGAAAAGATGCTCATTATCGCTAGCTATCAGAGAGATGCGAAGTAAAAACACAATAAAACTTCACACCGGTCAGAATGGCCATCATAAACAAAGCAACAAACAAGTGTTGGAGAAGTCGTGGAGAAAAGGGAATGCTGTGCACTGTTGGTGGGATTGCAGACTGGTACAACCACTATGGAAATCAGTACGGAATTTTCTAAGAAACTAAAAATGGATCTACCTTTTTATCCAGCAATTCCACTGCTAGGATTATATCCTAAGAACTCTGGAATACCAATCCAAAAGAACCTATGTGCCCCAATGTTCATAGCAGCACAATTTACAATAGCCAAGTATTGGAAGCAACCTGGGTGCCCATCAGTAAATTAATGTCTAAAAAAACTATGGTACATTTACACAATGGCATGCTATGCAGCAGAAAGAAAGACAGAGCTCCTACCCATTGCAACAGCATGGATGGAACTGGAAAGCATTATGCTAAACAAAATAAGCCAGGTGGTGAAAGACAAATACCATATGATCTCACCTTTAATAGGAATCTTATCAACCAAACAAACAAACAAGTGAAATACAACCAAAGGCACTGAAATTGAGAACAGGCTGACAGTCACCAGAGCAGAGAGTGGAGGGAATTTCAGGGGAAAGGGTAAGGAACAAGTATAAAGGACACATGGATAAAAACTAGGCAGGGTGGAAATGGGAGGGAGTTGGGGAGGGCTGGGGCAGTGGGCTGGGATGAGAGTAAAACACAGAAAACTGTACAAGAACAACAATGAAAATAAATTAAAAAATTAAAAAATAATAAAATAATGACAGCAAATGCTAAAAAAAGAGTTAATCCTTGGGTGGATTAATTTGAAGTATTTGAGGCCAAATTGTCCTATTAAAGGGAATATAGTCTAAATATTTCCAAGGTTCTGAATGCTGGATTTTTTTCTAGAGCCATTACTAGCTCAGCAGAGGCTACAGAATTTTTAAGAAAGGAAGCAGTTTTTGCTAAAATATCTTGTGAAGGAGCTGTAATCAAGTTGTCATTTGTATAATGATAGATTATTGAATTAGGAAACTGCTCTCTTACTGGCTCAATGGTTGTAATGAATAAAATGCTGATGGGTAGTTGGGCTGTTAAGGATTCCCTGAGACAAAACACTCCCATTGAAACCTCTGTAAAGTCTGAGAATTGTTAATGACTGGGAGGGAAAATGCAAAATGCTCCTGATACTTTTCTTCTAATGGTATTGTAAAGAAACAGTCTTTTAAGTCAATAACTAAAAGTGGCCAGTCCTTTGGAATGCAAGCTGGATTTGGGACTCCTGGCTGTAGGGGGCCCATAGGTTGGAGGGATTCATTGATTTTTCTTAGATCATGAATAAGCCTCCATTTGCCAGATTTCTTTAGTATGACAAAAATCGGCATATTCCAAGGGCTGTTAGAGGGTTCAATGTGACCTGCTTCTAATTGTTGTTCAACTAAAAGGCAGGTGTGTTCAAGTCTCTCTCCTTTAAGTGGACACTCATCAATCTATACCAGCATATTGGAGAACCAGGTAAGTGGCAGGAGAGTGGTGCGAACGAGGCACCAAGAGTCCGCTGAAAAGTAGCCTCAGTTTTAAAAGTGCCATTTTTTTTTTTCTCTGCTTGGAAAGATAGGCTGCCTGCTGTTTCAGGAAGCTGCAATGAGTTTAAGGAGCAAGTTACTTGCCCTGTTTTTCTCAGGACCTGGTAACTCCTAGGTTCAGAGTTTTCAAGGAAAGTGGGAAAGCTGGGTGGTGCTCTGCTCAAATATGATTTAGACAAAAGCGGTTATGTGCCAAGGGCCTTTTGTGACTCTATTGACTAACCATTCCCTCCGGGAGAATAGCCAGTTCTTCCCCAAGGAAACAATCAGTGTTTACAGGTGCTGACTTAAAAATGGTGCTTAGTCTTCTGTGGAGGAGGGTTAGTTCTCCCCGGGAGACAGTACACCTATATTTCAGTTTTACAATAAAAGGTCATGGCTCTGGCATAAACAAGGAGGATTCTTAATATTTCTTTAACAGGTCACACCCCCCAATCCCACTTATCATGCTTTAGATTAACAAATATATGAACACATTCATTACTTTCAGAAACAGTTTCTTCTCTATTGGCAAATACATTTACTTTTTTATGTTAATTCTTATTGATTACTGCATTCCTTGAGCGTGCTCAGAAGTGAGCTGTCCCATTATCTAGTGCCCTTGACAACTTTAGGGGGGCTGGAGAAGTGGGAGGGAGGATACTAATGTTGGCACAGCTTGTTCCAAGGACTGAAGCAGTCCCTGGGCCTTCAGAAGGAGGATTGAGAGTGGTTAAAAGACACATTTTCTCATTATTTTTCTTCCCGTGCTTTTTCCTGTCTGAGGGAAGTGAAATTTTTTTGTTAAACAATCAATTTGAATTCTTTCTGAGTAGAATCTTTATGATGTACCAACATTAGAGATCTTATTCTGTTTACCAGAGGGTTAGCAAAATATTTTGAGACTGAGCCATTCAGAAACAAAAACGAAATTCAAGCAAACCAGTATTTTTGATTAAACCCTCTAAAGGAGCGAGTGAGACACTAGCCTTAGAATCTTATGTCACACCACCTGGTGCCATTTCAACTTCTGCCCAACTTTTTCTTGAAGAACTAAGTCTAAAGATCCCTTATCAGGAAGACATCTACCAGCCTTAAAAAGCTGCTGAATTACCTTAAATCACTGCTCTTGTTCCTTAGAGAGCCCGTTTCCCATATTTGAGGATTTGCAGAAACCTTTAAAGAAATTTTTCAACAAATAAAAGAAACTTTTTCTGAAATTACTCCCACTGCCAGCATGGCAATTACAAAACCAGTCTCAATTTTGCTTTTTCTCCACCTGTACCTTTAAATCCTTATGCAGGCAGACAGAGGGAAAAGGCAAAATTGAAGGGGCCTCTAGAGGTGGCTTAAAAGAAAGAATTTGCTGAGATGCTTGTAAAATGTCCCGTAACTAGTTGATGTGTTTAAAGCCTATTAAAGGGAAAATCTTTGCTCTTTCCACCAAGCCTAGACCTATTTGGGGGTTGTGTCATGGGGATGGGCTTGTGAGTGTTTTTATAGTGTGCCCCTCTCATTGCGTGGACTTTTGCTTGCGGCTGGCAAGAAATCTAGAATTCTCTCCCAGTCCACGTCCAGCTAATCCACTAACAGGAGTCTTTATTAAAGTGAGTGCTCTTGTGGCTCTTAACCGCTCAACCTGTGCCTGAGAGATTGCAGAAAATACTTAGGAGAGAGAGGAAGGCTTCTGCTTACTGAAGAAGGTACAGTTGCAAAGTGGTTGCAAGGGAGGGTGATGTAGAAAAAAAAAACCTTTTTCCTCTGAAATCCAACATAGCCTATGACGTAAACGAAAAGCACTTTGTGTCGTTGGCCCTTACCTGGGCCAACCAAGTTGATGTGTTGTGGACGATAGCTCATAGTCCTGGGTCCCTGTTCCAGGGCGCCAGATGATGTGGACACTGGCCCGCAGTGTCCACAGCATTTTGGCTGAGACAAGACAAATTCACATGGACTACTGAGTCTTGTGGAGGAAAAGGGTTGACATGGCCACTCTCTCAAGAGGGGAACACACCCACCCTTGCCTTAACAAGCTTTTATTGCTTTTATGGGCATGTAACACTGAAGATGGTCCTTATTTACTATGCACAGGTTCACTTTAGGTTGTTACCTTTTACAGAAAAAAAGGAGAGGATGTTGCTAATTACCTCAAAAAGAAGGATATTTGCAAATGTAAAGGGACAATGGTTGAACTGGTTACACTCATCCTTGGGAGGGTTAGCATAGATTTTAGGAAGTTACTTTAAAGATATGCAGTAAAGGTTTGCTTCCTCAATTCACAGTGAAGGCGTTCTAACAAAAAGCAAGTTTCAAAGTGGCCTAGGTACAATGCAAGCCTGATTCCTCACAGGAGGTCCTATCCTTGGGTATAGGTCCTGTGTGCCAGACCTCGATTTCTACTGGCCTTTCTGAGTAGGAGATAGGCCCATCCATGCAGAACGGTATGCTATACTTTGTAATTACATGACAAGTGTTGGCTTGGTTTATAGACCCTCTGGTTTTCATTAAAAATAAATATGAATCAAAAGATAGGAAATGTGTCCCCCCACTCAGATCAACATATAAACTTCAGAGTGACTGCCTTTGAATGATCTAGCCTCATATATGTATGGATACACATGAAAAATCTTCATTTTACGCAGCACACTTTCTTTTGAAATACTCACATAGAGATTTCCCTCAAATTCTTTTTTTCATTAATTTTTTGACATGTTGGTCTTAATTTTATTTATAGAATGTTTCAGAGGGTCACTGAATAATGGCCCTGCAGTAAGACTAGGGATGTTTACCTCATTTCCATGCAATTGCATTCCAATGGAAATGAGGCAGGATAGGGAGAAGCTAGGAAAATTCCTGGGTAAGTGGAATGGGGAAACTGAGACAAGAAAATTTTAAAAAGCCAAACAATTTTCAAAACATACAAGAAGCTAGTGAATCACAAGACCTTGTCTTCCGTAATCAAGGACCCATGAGAGCACCTGGTTTTTACCTCTCTTCCCTAACAAGATAATACATAGCTCTACTCCCTGTTGCTAAGGTTCAGAACACAGATCTAATTAATGCCATTTGTGCCACCCAAACCCAAGGATGAAAGAAGTCAGGGGAATAAATAACAAAAATCCAATTAAACCCAGGCAGATCCTAGATAAAAGTAGAACAGTAAAGCAGAAAAAAAGAAAAAAACAAAAAAAAACAAACTCTCCTATGTACTCCTTTAGTTACATCAGTGTCTTAAAAACTCAAGGAAAGATTACATATATTACTGAACACTTCCTAGAAGATTCTCACCTGCAGAGGGAGAGAAAAACCCTGTGGACATAGAGCCAGCATAGCTTCCTTCTAGAGCATTCCCAGGCCTCTTCTCAGGCCTGAACATTTTACTTCCACCTACACTGTGAGTGTCCCCGTAAGACTTGGAACCAGGGGAGCATCTGACAGTGGCAAGTCCTCTTGGGCTGATATGTGATTCTGCATTTGGGTTCCCTGTGAACTAAAGGCAGCGTTGCTTTGGCTCACTTCTTTTCTATGACATTTGTAGGGAACCAAAGAAGAGCAACACATGTGCTTTCTCCTGTTACCTCCTATGGCCTAAGTAACTCCTTTATTTCACTATCTTTGGCTTTAATATACACACTGAACTTGTGAAATATTTTCTTTATGAAGTCAAGAAGCCGCACAACACAGACTGGCCTGAGACCAACCTGACCCAGTGTCGGGCCACCTCAGTGACACAAACATTGCTTATTCTTAAGTTAATAGTTTTTCATATTAATTTCTGGGCTCAACAAAGAATAAAATTGACTATGTGAGAGTTGATTGGAGGAGGTTCTTTTGAATTATTTTAGTTACATACACAGAAATGGTTCTTCCACACCTAGAGATTTTAAATATTGGTAATAGCTTCTCTAGTAGTTTTTGTTGCTCAAGTATCAACCTAAATGTGGAGGAAAGCAGAATGTAATCCAATAAGTAATTTTGGCTTTTAACGAAGCCATTTTAAGATATAAAATGGAACTTTAAAGACTCTTAGGTGTAATAAATAAAAATGTTTCATCTTACTATATGTTATTTTGAATACTTGATAGTTGTACAAAACCCAGACAGTATACTAAGCAAAAAAGAAAAGATAGTCCCTTGTAGTAGTACCACTTTCTAAAGTTCACTAGTGGAACATTTTGATGTATACATTTCCAAATTTGCTTTTACCATTACTTTATATTTGTATAAGGATCCTAAAATATAGGGAACCTATCCATGTGGAAGGGCAAATGTAGCCCAGCCCTATTGGAAAGCCAATAGGCATGTGTCAGCACATAGGAAGACAAAGCTGATCCGATTTCTGGTGGGGAAGCAGGCCTGCATTATACCTAGGCTGCTCTGAGGCTTGCTTTTGCTAAAGCTCCCTCACCCTGAGTTGAAGCAGCAAATGCTTACTGAATATCTTTAAAGTAACTTCCTGAAGTCTGTGTTAATTCTCCCAAAGATGGTGTGTAACCAGACCAATCAGTCATATTGTTCCCTTGCATTTGCAACTTTTTTCCTTGTTAATCTGTAAGAAGTAATCATTAACATCATTTCCTTTGTTATCTGTAAAAAGTAATTACCTAATGTAAACCTGAGCATAATGAATGCGAACTTTCTTGGATGTATGCTATTAGAAAGCCAATAAAAGCTTGTCAAGGCAAGGGTTGAGGCCCTCTCTCTCTCAGAAAGTGGCCATGGTGTCCCTTTTTCTCCACAGGACTTCCGCTGTAGTCTGTGAATTTGTTCATTGCATCCACAAGATATGGACCCCACTGGACAGAGTCCACATCACTAAAATTTAAGTCTGTTTTAGATATTATTTTAAAATATATTGTATAGTGAGCATTTTCAAAATCCAGCAAATATATGTGTTCAATTATATTTTATATAACTACATATTATGTATGCACATTTTTAATTAACAATTTTTTCTTTTTACAGCATTTTATTCTATGAAGTATATTTTATATAAACAATGTGGTATTGTTGAAAATTATCCTTTTTGTTACTATGAAATATGTTGTTGGGTTGTATACCTCTCATGTATTTAGGATAAAGCTTAGAACTTCTAAGAGAACAAGATAAAAGGCTCAAAAAGACGCCTCCATCCTGGCTTCAGGTACAGCTTCGGGCCAGGCAAGGCCAGGGCATGGCCTCCCACTGGATCAGGAACCAGCCCTTGAGCAGGACCCTCCTGTGGCTGTGCATTGCTCTCAAACTCTGGAGGTGGATCTGGAGGAGCAGGAAAAAGGAAAGATTGACAAGCACATACCCAATTTTTCCTTGCCTTTCCAGAGAGAGGGAAGTTGGCACTGCCCTTAAGTGAACTGCTGGCCATTCACTTCCCCTCCCAAGATCATCTTACCAACATCTGTCCCCTTATCTTCCAGGAATGCTGTAGTTGTCTCTAGGTTCTCCAACCCCGCCCCCCAAAGATAGTGTACCTGGCACAGATGCTGTTAAGTATGGAATTGGCCTGCACCAAGGTCTGCTTCAGATGGAATGAGGGGAAACATAGGAGATGGCTGAACCCCTGAATCTGGTCTATCCAGGTTCCCACTGCAGAAGCAAAGGCCCTGAAGAGAGGAATTTGGGCACCAGAGCCAGAGTCTTGGATTCTATGCTGTCTTCCCAAGACAAACTTATTTGGGACAGTTCTGTGTGCATGCTCATGCCTAACCTGGGGACAACCCTCACCCCTGTGTGGCTGTCCTGGGAGGAGCAGGATGGGCAATTCAGCAGGTTTAGCCTGAAGACCCTGTGACTTTTCTTTCCAACTGCATTTCTCCTCAAGGCCCTGTACACTGCTAACCCTTCATGCTCCTGCTCATCTGGACTAAGGCTGGAGGTAGGTTGCTGAGCAGGCTCTGACTACATCTCCTGTTTGGAGCCTGGGGTATTGTTGAGGTGAGGTGGCTTTGGAGAGGAGCAGGTTGAGCAGGAGAGGACTGTGGTGGGTTAGGAATGCTAAGGCAAAATGCAATGCAGCCTCTGTGACGACGGGGGCCCTGTCCACAGTTCTCTCTGTTGCCCTCTTGGGGTTGGAGACACCAGAGTCAGCCCTCCCTTGGGAATCAGATCTATAAGATCTTGTTGGTGCCAGACCCTCCCTGCCACAGCCAGTGTGCTCTCTACACAGGGGGTCTTCCTTCTGAACCCAAACACCACCCACCTTTTTATTTGATCCCTTGGTGAGTGTCCACTGTCATTATAAGCAGGAAGGCCTTCAGTTGTGGAGAAGACCTTGACTGTATCAGATTTAATGGATAGAAGACAGGATCTGCAAATGGTATCCATTGTGATAGATTTATTGAGTAAAACTGAGGCCCTGGGATTGTGTCTGCTTCATTCACTGAGTTATGCTAAGTGCCTCTAGTATGGCCTACTTGTGGCAGGTGCTTCATACACAAGGTCAAATAAATGAAGTCCAACAACAACCATCTCAGATATCTGAGTGGGCCTGGGGATCCCTCTCATCCCCAGAGATTCTTAATATGGTGATACTAAAGTCAAGAGCAAAGATTAGCAAAGTGCTTTCCCCAACTTCTTGACAGATTGTTTTCCATGTTCAGAATGCCACAGCCACAATGGGTAAGGCTGGTTAATATCCATGGACAAAAACCAAAAACTGCCATGAACAGCCACAGCACATCCAGAAGCCCTGTCTGCAGAGCTAGGTGCCAGCTAAGACCTGCCTGGATTTTCCCCACAGTAGTCCCTGTGAGAATGTTGACTTTTGTCTTCTGTCAGCCCACATATCCAAGAAATATACAGACTCTGAGATACATGGTGATATTTTTATGACATACAGCCAGCAGAGGGCTGAATCCCAGCTGCACTGAGAAGAGGGCACATTCTCACTGAATTAGCAGATTATCCTGGAACATCTGGGCTCTAGTGAGGGCTGGGTGCATGGACCTGAAGGTAGTAAGGTGGGCTATGTTTCCACCCAGGAAAGCTGCAGCCACAAATTCCACCACCTTCTTCAGAGTGCTTCTCTGGAGGGCCCACATTTTGAAGGATTCATGTAAGTTGAGCATGAACTCAGCTGCACCCTGGGTAGGACCAGGATAGCAACCCCCTCAGTGGAATCACCATGAATCATGAGTACTGAGGTCAGGAGCTCACCCAAAACTCCCAGCTCCTCTGGCACATGTGCAAGAGAAGGATCGGGAGTACTCAGAGTGAATAAGGTTTAATCAATAGCTTATAAAATACCATCTAAGTTTGATGGATGGGTCTGTTGATACAATTTTTACTTTCTAGGCAATTTTTTTAGAGGAGGAATACAAGACTTTCCATACAAAGACTCTCTATGAATAGCTTTGTATCAATGGGACCTCAACAGCATCCTCATTAGAAAGATGAAACCACATAGGTTTGGGCACCTAAAATGGCTGCTCAAGGTCACTCATGTTAAAACTCAGGACTGTCCAAAGCTAGGGATGCATGACATTACCTCAGCTAAGAGATAATGAGACTTACTGTTCCTGACATGGATAGAAATGGTATGGGAAAACACCGTTGCTCTCAATTTGGGAATTGTGTGCAAGATGGGTAAACACAGCCTATGAAATCCAGTGACTTCCAAAATCACACTATTTTCCCTTTGTTTTACATTGAGGGACATTTTGAGATGCAGAAACTGTACAAGGCAAATGCTTGGTGACACCTGACTGCAGAAAGCTGGTCATGAGGCAGGAGACTAAGCAGATGACTCAGGTAAGTCCAATCCCTGTGCATGGAGACAAGCTGACAGGTGAATCGAGGGATGCTGGGGGCAAATGAAAACCAAGGAACACTTACATTGCCTTGGCCACATTGAAATCAGATTGGTTAATTTTTTCTTTTTCTAATTTTGTTGTTCAGTTACAGTTTTCTCTGTTTCCCCCACATTGCTCTAAATTTAAAGGAATGAGAAACCCTCTGGCCAGGCTGGGTGCAAGGCAGCAGCCTTAACAAAAGTTCTGTTGGCACTGTCATGCTACAGACTTTTCATTTTGGCATCTGGATCCAGCTGTTCAAATTTAACCTGTGTTCTCTTTCCAGCTGAGGATAGTACAGGTAAACAGTGTGTTCTTTTTTAGAGTGTCACCCAAGTTCCATGATTTTGAAACCCCTAGAACTTCAGACCATGCCTGTACCTCAGTATGTCTGTAAGCAGGTTATTAAGGTTAAGAAAGTTCAATGATATGGGTCTTAGCCAAATATGACCAGTGAGCTTAGAAGAGGAAGGGAGGACACATGGAACCACAAAGAGGATTCCATGTGACAGAGTTAGAAGATGACCATGTATGAAAAAGGGAGAAACCCAGAAAAGGGATCTAGCCTTGCTGACACCCTCACTTACAACTCTTCTTCTCTGGAATTGTGAAAAATTATCTGCTCTACACATCACCCAGTGGAGTTCTATGTCATGGCTGCCCTGGCAAACTTTTAGTCAATTGGACACACTTAAGTTATCCCGGAAGCACTGCTGACATAGCATCTGTAGTGAATGACACCATGTCCACCAGCACTGAGAGGCTGCATAGCTGTGGCAAACAACCTCCATTATTGTAGAAGGTCTGCAAGATTGTTGATCTCACTACTGGGCAGAATATCTGGGGCAAGCAGTTCAAAAAGAACAAAAACTATCAAAAAATCAAGAAAAATATAAATATGCTTTTCGTCTACTGTGACAAAAATGTTTCCTAATATTCCTATTAATGCAAGTATTATATTTTTATCCTCACTTGTAGCTGGAGGGAGAAGTGGAGGATCTGAATCCTCTGTACATGGCACTGTGGGACACTAGGTAAAACCATTGGAGGTGTCTGGGGGTGTCCCCAGACTGAGTCAGGTTATGGGAACTAGAATATTATCTTGGGGTTATGGGTGTAGAGATCCTTCTGGGCTAGCTCTCACTTCAGTTAGGCACTGGCTGTTCTCAGTGGCCTGATGCACCTTCAACTCTTCAAGAGAGGTAGAGTAGTTGAACCCATTCACCAGGCCCTTGATGGTGTCTTTGTTGAAACTGTACAAAGGCAAACCCCATACCAAGTCAGTAGGCATCAGGAACCCTCCAACCAACCTGTGGTTCTGCCTTATGGCAGCCCTGGCAAACTGAGACTGTCTATTAGGACACAGTGACACAGTGAGAACTTTCCTGGCAGCCCTGCTGAAGTTGAAGCAGAACTGAGCAATATCAAAGTCCAAAATCAATAAATGAACTAAACACTGTAGAAACTACCTCCTTTATGAGATATTAGGAAGATGAGTAAGGTCACATCTCCTAACCTGGCCAGATTACAATGGTTTGCCCTGGTCAGTGAACAGAAAGGTTACAGGGAAATAATCCAACATTTTAATTACTGCACATATTTGTGTACAATACCCCTAGTCCAGTGTAATGATGTGGAAGATTTGGAGGCCTTTGAGGACAGTGGAGATTAATGCATCACCAGAAACATGGTGCAGGTAGTAAAAACAAAAGAGCAAAACATAAGTGTTCACGCTATCTACTGCAAAGTGCAACTTTTTTTTCTCTAATATTCCTTCAAATATATGAGGAGTGTTTTTCCCCATCCAATGTAGCTGGTGGTGGACATGGAGGTCCAGATTCCCATGTGCGTGGGATAGTGGGACAGTTTATAAAGAGCACTGGGAGGGCCCTGAGGAAGCCATCCACATATTGGAGCCTAGAGGCTTGGCCCTCTCAGGTCATCTTGGGTTCTTGGGTGTGAAGAATCCCCCAGCCCAGCTCTCACTTAGTCCAGCACTGGACAGTGGTGCTGGCCTGGTGCACCTGTACCTTGACCCTGTGGGTACTATAGTGGGACTCCTGCACCAGCTTCTCAAGGATGTCA
>PVKU01010794.1:0-48844 GCA_004027475.1 Anoura caudifer | reverse complement strand
CTGGGTTGTGATGCTGGATGTAGGGGCAGGGTCCAAGAGGGAACAATGGCACTTGCTCCACTCTCTCTTGGATTCCAGTCCCTTCCAACACTTTCCCCAAGCAAATTGGGCCCTTCTGGTGCTGATTTCTGTGTGGGTGGGCTTGTGTACATTCTAGGACCCTGTGGGTCTCTCTAACGACCTCTCCTGTGAGGCTGGGATTCTCTCCCAGCACCTCAACCCCCACAAGTGTTCTCAATATGTGCTTTTAGGCTTTATTTCCCGGCGCTGGGGCCCTGTGTTGCGCAGTCTGTCTCACTACCCATTTTTGCCTGGTTTATCTGAGCACGAATGTGTGACCGTGGTCAGCCACCTTGTGCACCTTGCTTGGTCTGCTCGTTGCTTCCACGTGCTTGGTAATTGCAGCCTGTGCACCTGGGACCACTAGCCACTGCTTTTTCCTGCTATGACCCCTGTCTGCTGGCCCCGGACTCTGCCCCTCTCCACCCCTCTTACCGGTCTCAGTGAATCATTGTCGGACTTCTGTACAATTCAATTTTCTATCTGTTCTGGTTGGGGTTTTTTGGTTCTATATTTTTGTTGTCCTTAATCTTGGTTGTGAGAGGAGGCACAGTGTATCCATCTACGCCTTCATCTTGGCCGGAAGTACTATTCTACTTTTAAATAAGATTGACATTATTTATAATAAAAAAGTTAAAAGCAACACATGGAGTATCCTAGATGTACAGCCCTTGTTTTGATGACTCCTGTGTCCTAGGCAGTTGACAGTGCCTCATGCAACACCTTGGAACAGCAAAGGCATGAATAGAGAACTTCCATCTCCTCCCCTCTCCTCCCCTCCCCTCTCCTCCCTCCCATTTACCACCATTGATTTCTAGAGCCATGGTCTCTCTCCTCCCCAGGTAAAAGCAGTGCAAGTACCCAAATTATGTTTTCAGCTGCAGAAATCAGTCCTCCTCTTCAAACCTGAGGTGGGAGAAGACACTCTGCCCTGATCTGTAGCTCTGGGGGGTGAAAGCAAGTCATGTGTTGCCTCACCTGCAGCTTCCCTTGAGAGAGCCACAGCTGCCTTCCGGGCCTCAGACCCCTTCTGGTCAGTACACTCTACCTGTATTGTCCACAGGCTCACAGGGCAGTGGGAGCTAACAGAAGAGGAGCTGGATTCCAGTTCAGAGCCATGTGCTTTGCAGAGTCTTAACAGAAGTCTTCAGAGTTTTCTCTACCTCTACATCCATCACATGGTCACAGCATGGCCACCAGCTTCCTGGACTACTGCATAGCATCCTAACCATCCTTCTCCCTTTTCTTCCTTCTCTGCTGCTTCCACATACCACCTACCCCTCCAAATCACAGTCAGAGTGACCTTCTCAAAGCCCAAACTGTATTATAAAGACTAACTTTCTATGGCTCCAACCTCATTGCTCTTAGGCTGAAGATCCAAATCCTCAACACAACTTCAAGGGTCTACAATGGCTTGTCCTCTTCCTACCTTCTCTCATAGTACAACCCTTATCCTCTCCACTCACTAGCCACACTGGCTGTCCTGCCACAGGGTCTTTGCACATGCCCAGCATTCATTCATGCATGCATTCACTCATTCAACAAATATTAGTTGAAGATCTACCATATGCTAGGCATATATAACTCCACCAAGTTTATTCTTTAGAGCTCAGATTGAGTATTAATTTACCAGGTAAATCTTCTCTGAATTTCTTGGTTGTGACCCCCCCTGCCATTTTTATGCTTTTATAGCATCAACCACCTCCTTGCATAGCCCTTATGCTTATATAGATACTTGTGTGGCTAATGGATTCCTTTTTCCTGCCATTGTACTGTATGCTCACGAGAGCAAAGATAACATCTGCTTTTGCTCACTGTTAATACCCCCAAGAACCCAGCAACTGTTGCATTCAAGGTAATTCTACATATAAATTCAACCATCAACAATTTCATAATGCTTCTAGAATAGCCAGGTATGAGCATTTCCATGTTGAAATGCCTATTATTTTATTACAAATTATCTTCTTTTTATTTTTTATTTATATTACCAATGGGCATTATGTTGTCTTTTAGAGTTATGCAGCTAAGTGGATATTATGTTTGAACTTCATTTTGCAACAATAAAAGGGGCTTTAAAATATCTGTTATGAAAGGGTGCTCTGGATCTGATGGGGCTGAGAACATACTGCATCAGAATTTCAGCTGCACACCCTCTCTGAGCCTCATATTCCACAACAGTGTGACAGGTGTAACGCCAGCACACACCTCCTCAGTTTGTTGTGAAGATTAAATATAACAGTGACAGGCTTAATGAATGTAGTTATTAGAATGATGACTATAATTATTGCAATTATTATTATAACCAATTACATCCAATGTCTCTTCACAGTTTTGTGTAATTGAAACTAAGCCTTAGCTCAGTACACAGGATCTTTGTGACCTGACCCCATCCACATTGCATCACCATGAATCCTGTGGTCCAACACAATTAACAATTTGCAATTCTGAGTGATCTGTGCAGTTCCAAGGCCTCAGCCTTGGGCATGCTGTTATCTTGGCCAAGAAGGCTCTTTCTGTGCCCCAACTCATCCCTCAAGACTCAGTTCAACTACCACCTCTTCCACAAAGTCTTCTACCAACCAATCTGACATCATTGTTTCTCCTTATACTCTCAATCCCAGCTGGTTTCTCCAACTCCCACATTAGACTGCGGATCCCTTGAGAGCACAGAGCATTTTTGGTGTCTTTAAATTCTGGCACACAAGTTGGTACTTAACAAATGCTTGTTGATTGACTGAATGAATACATGAGTGAGTGAATGAATGAATGGTACCATTTCCCTAGAAACACTCTAGAAACACTCTAAGGGGTTGATAAGCAGAAGAACCAGACCTGAAATGTGACTCTTTAAACATCCAATCCAGGGTACCTTCCTGGAATAACCCAGCTCACCACAGTGGTTTGGCCTGGTCAACACTACAGAACAAATGTTTTTCCCTCTGAAAAATTTAATCTCTGATTCCAAGGTCCCCATCTGTCTTGGACAAAGTGTTACCTTCCAAACAATGAGAGGGAGTACTGATATAAACACAAGAGGGCCTAGAAGTGTAAAGACTCTCAGGAATGGAACATCCACTGGGTTCCAATATACCAACCCACTGTTCTTAGATTTTTCCCTGAGGGTTTCCTGGCAAGGATCCAGATGCCTCACCTTGCTCCCATTATTCCAAGCAATTCTGTCTTTCCAGGAGCCACCTGATGGCCACCTGATGATCATAAAGGTGTGCACTTAAGACTCTAACTTGACAACCACCATAAATTACCAGACTCAACCAGGACTCAGGAAAATACCAGCATTTTCACTCTTCTTGTATCTTCAGTTGTCAGGTGACTGGCAAGTTTACTTACTCACCTTAGTGAGAAAGTTTACAGTATAGGCTACCAACTTGGGGACCACTGGCAGGGTCCCCAAGTCTATCCAAGGGTAGACTTGGATACTAGCTTCCCCAAGTCCAGAAGCGTCTTTGAAATGTTCACATTCTAGTGTGCCCAGCATTTGCTTTACAATCCTACCTTGCTTCCTTCTTAGGGAGGCAGAAGGAACATGGACTGGGAGCTACAGGACCCAGTTCCAGACCTGGTTCTGCCACTACCAAGACGTGTGGCCATGGGAAAGTTACCCAGCCTCTCAAGACTCCAGTTGCCTTATTTGTGAAGGAATTGGATTCAAATTTAGCTCTAAGGTTGTTGTACTGCTAAGTACTCTACAACACTGCTATACAAAGTGTGGTCCAGCAGCATCACCTTGGGGCTTGTTAGACCTGCAGAGAGTCTCATCCCACCCTCCTAGACCTCCTGCATTAGAATCTGCATTAGGAACCAAGACCCCCAGAGGTTCCTATATACCACAAAGTTTGGGAAGCACTGCTCTATAAGACCATGCATTAACTGCTGGACTGAGTACTACCTTCCTTCCAGAAAAGTATATTTGGATTTCGATAAGAGCTGCCTCTACTTAGGAGATTAATGTCACCAGAGGAGAGAAAGGATGGCTTTTTGAGCAGGATTTGGTCAGCCTGTACCACCTAAGTAAACACTAAAGCAGATTCTTTCCCTCCCTTCCTCCCCTCCTTCTTTCCTTCCTTTTCCACGATGAAAATTGAAAGAAGCAATGTTCTACTGTTTCAACAAAAGAATGATCCTGTTCCTGTTTCCTCAGGGGCCCTGGTCCCCTCTGGGGTAATCCCTGGGAGTGTGGCTTGACACCTGCCTAGAACACAGCCCCCCAGAGCTACCCCACTGAGGAGGCAGCAGGAGGTACTAGAAGTGGGAGAATGAGAAGCAGGAGAGGGGAGCTGATAGGGCTCTGCAGGGAGCCAGGCCCCACTGAGTGAGCTTCTAAAAACAAACATTCTGGATCACTCTCCTCTGTGCTTGCCAAAATTTCCCTTCTGGGAAGAAGATCGCAAGGACCCTCTGTGGACCCCATCCTTAGGCAGCTCCAGGGCAGATTCAGAGACCAAAGCTACCTCCTGCTGTGTGCTGCTGGTATGCCCAGCCCCTGGTAGAAGATTAAAGTCTACTTGTCTGAGAAGCAGTTGAAAATTAACACATGAGTGTTCCTAGTCCTCTCTCTATCTGTGAAAGAGGATTCTGGCTTTGCCTGCTTAGTTTTTTTCTCTCTATGCCCTTTCAGAAAGCTTCTGCCACTGCCAGATGGGTTTTCTGGCATGGGCACATGGCTTGGAAAGGGAAAGGGGAAAAGAGGTACAAAGTTTAGGGATCATAAAAGAAGACAGATTTTTAGGTGAGTTTCAAGGAGAGATCATGGGAACAGCTAAAGGATGGGTGAGTTGTTGATGGGATAGAAAAAAGATTGATAAAGTTTCCTTCTAAACCTGTAGTTCTCAAAGTATGATCCCAAGACCAATAGCATCAGCATCATTTAAAGAACTTGCTAGAAATGCAAATTCTCTGGCCTACTTAGACCTATTGAGCCAGATCCTCGGGGATGGGGCCCAGTGATCTCTTTTAAGATGTTTTCCAGGGGATTCAGATGCCTGCTAAGTTCAAGAACTATTATTATAAACAATTGCAATTTTTTTCACAGTGAATAAAAACAGGAGAAAAAAACAACTTGAGTTCATTGGAAATGATTGCACCCTCTTTGCCCACACACTTTGGCTCTAAGACAGGAAGATGTGGAACACTGACATGACAGGGTCACATTTTTCTTACTGGTGTTCATGGGTGGTCTGATGCCAGCAACTTCATCCTGCTTGTATGCAGAATCACCCTAGAGCACTTCTATCTTGTCCCTGCATGGACCAGCCTACTATTCAGAAAAAAAGAATGTGTGTAAAGTTGAAGGACTGCTCTTTTATTCTTGGGGTTTTGCGTCTAAGCACAGACATCTGCAAAACACTGTTTTCATTCAATAACGAATGGCACATTTAATTTGGCCCAAATCAGCAACCCTACCTAAAACTTGAACCAGAACTGGCCAGAAGCTGGGGAACTGAAGGGAAAACATGTATTTTTGTGATCCAAGTTTTCCTGGATCCCAGCAGTCTGTAAGTACGGAGCAGTTTCAATACTCACTCAGATATTTCACTATTTTTGTTTCACTTTGTTCATGGAGGACCTTGGCTCCCCAAGCCTGCCTTCAGTATCTCATGTGATGTCGTGAATCAGGCTGGCATTACCACAAGTCATTTGTCCCACACAGAGATGTCTTTCGCTGGTCACCATCCTAACCAGTAAGTACAGACTCAGATGGAACATAAATAGGTAATAAGCTATTATACTATAGGGGGGTTCCTATAAACCTTTCTTTTTTAAAATAAAAACAAGGCATGCAAATGGTTTTTAATGAATATAACAGGAGTACATCAAACAAGTAAATTGAATACCTCAATTCCCAAAAATTTTTGTGTGACTCTTTCCAGAAATTTTTTATGCATACACTAGCATATGTATTCTTTAATATTCACACAAATGGGACTATTTGGGGCACACTGTTCTGCACTTTGCTTTTCTCCTATAATAGCTTGAAAATAGTCTAGTGCAGTCTTTTTACTGGCTTCATGGTATTTCATCATGTGGATATGCCATACTTGGAATAACCAACCCTATTTATGGCCTTTGCCCACTTTTCCCTTTACAATGTTGAAGTAGGCATTCTTGTATCTGTAATTTGGTGTACTGTGGATTAAACTCTTGTCCATGGTTCAAAGGTATATGAATTTACAATTATAATTGACATTTACCAAAATGCCCAACAAAAGTATTACATTTAGTAATATGTTCATTGACTGTGAATTAGAGTCTCTGTTTCCTTGTTCATGCAGTAACATTGAATATTACCAAAATGTTTAGATTTTTGCCAATCTGATAGGTGAAAATGGCATCTCACTGTTGTTCAGATTTCCATGCCTTTTAATTATTAAAAGAAAGCGAAACATCTTTTTGTACATTATTGCCTATTTTCATTTGTTTTTCTATGAACTGCCTTTCGTATCCTTTCCACATTTCTCGGTTCATTTGTTCATATTTATTCTTATTGATTTGTATGAGTTCTTCATAAAATAAGGAAATTACCTTTTTCTTCATTGTATGTGTTGCAAATAGTGTGTACCATTTTATCATTTGTTTCTTCACTTCATGAAATTTGCTTCCATAAAAACATTTAAATTTTTATGTAGTCAAAGTTATTGATTTTTTGCTTTATGGAGACCGGTGTGATAGGGGCAGAATAGGCAATGAGGTCATCTTCTTCAGATGCCATTTGCTTGCCTAGTTTGTCCTTTCCAAAGCCAGAGATTTGGAGTTGACATGAGGCTGAACACAGGGGTGTTTAGAAGTTAGGTTGGGTTATCCACCTGCTCTATGTGCTGGGAATGGTGTGGATCAGCCTCTCCTCTAGACCTGGAACAACACCCCTTTGGTGCAAAAGACAGCCCATCAGTCCACTCTCCTTTACCCTCACAGAGAATCCTCTTTCTGAGGCCTCCTCACCCTTTCTATAATCTGACCATGGTGAAGTCACTATAGGCCATAAAGCATATTTCATAAACTCTGAGCCTCCAAGAGATTAAGCTGGAGTTTTTGCCTATTTTCTCCTAGGAAGCCACTGTGCTCCCAACTATGTAGGTGCAAATAGCTCAACCATCTCACCCCAGGAGAAACCAAGGCCCCTTTGTACTAATGGACAAGTGAGTAATGAGTCCCTGATTCAACCAAAATGTCCTATTCCAAATTAATGAACCAACTGATCACCCTTTAAGCCTTCAGAGTATTATTTCAATTTAATTGAATCTGTTATAGGTGGCATTTCAAGAAATGTAAAAGGAGGTGGAAAACAGGCTGTGTGGGAAGGTGCCCCTGTGGGCAGGGTAGATGGGAGGGGCATGGTGCATGGGCACCTCATCCTGCCCAGGGGTCTTCTCCAGAGTCAGCTCCCTCTAACTGTCCTACACGCCCTAACCCATTCCAACTTAAATGACATTTGAATTTATTTTTTTGACCATGCCCATGGTGGAACACATCAGGGGGAAATGCACCAGTTGCCACTGTAGCTATTTGGAACACATGTCAGAATGGAGAGAGTGAGTTGGGAAGTCTCTCTACCATACTGTTTTGGGTGAATGGAGGGGGAACAACAGAGATACCTAAAGTGAGAGGCCGATGTAACTCCTACCCCACTGTAAACCATACATGCCTTGCCCTAAGGAAGGAGTATGAATTTTGCTTCACAGCTCAGTTAGCAGGAACATCCCATTACTTCGAGTCAAATTAAACCTGACTCTTAATCCCTCACCCACCAGGTTGATGGGAAATTCAGTCTGACTTGTGATTTTGAGAGCCCTTCCACTATCTAAATTCGTACAGGAATCCAGGATCTTATTTGGAGGTTAGGAAACAGGAGAAGGGTCTTGAGTCACCTCCCTGCTGAAATGCAGATTTTAGAAACCCAGGGCCCTTTTGATGACAATCAATGCTGTTATGCTGCTCACACCTCTGGGCACCGGGATTTTTCTGAAAGCCACAGTCCAGCTTTCTCTCAGCCTCCACCACCTTTTGGGAGGCAGAGGTGGAGCACAGGGCCCCATCAATGGTGGGACTTGCCAAAAATCTCTTCAACTTACTCAGCTGAAGTGATGGGTTTTTAAAAATTTTTATTATTGTTCAATTACAGTTGTCCCCCTTTTTCCACCATTATTCTCCCCTGCCTTGCCCACCACCCCTCCCACATTCCATCCTCCTGCCCTGCTGTCCTTGTCCTTGGTTCCTTTATACATGTTCCTTGATTTGACCCAGTGGTCTTAAAAACATATCTGCAAATTCTTTAATATTCCCCACATAAAAAGATGGAGTCTACTTCCCTGCTCTTTGAACATGGACTAGCCTTGATGTTATGGGGTGAATTTTTGTCTCCCCCCAAACCCCCAACCCTACAAAATTCTTATGTTGAAGCCCTAATCCTCTGGTACCTCAAAATGTGACTATATTTGAAGACAGTGCATTTAAAGAGGTAAGGAAGTAAAAATGAGGCCATTGGGGTGGGTCCTTATCCAATCTGACTAGTATTCTCATGAGAAGAGGGGATTAGGCCCAGACACAGAGAGGGAAGGAAGCCCATTTGAAGACATAGGAAGAAGATAGCCATCTACAAGTCAAGGAGAAAGATGTCAGAAGACACAACCCTGCTACATCTTGATCTTATACTTCTAACCTCCAGAGTTGTGAGAAATAAATTTCTGTGGTACTTTATTATGGTGGGCCCTAGCAAATGAATACACATGGTAACTGACTTGTTGTGAGTAGAATGCAGTCAAAGTGATGCTGCATGACCTCCCAGATTAGGTTAGAAAAGGTGACACAGCTTCTGCCAGCTCACTCCCCCAAGATGCTCACTCCTGGAATCCAGCCACAGGTGGTGAGGAGGAAGCCCAGGCCACCTGGAGAGGGGTAGGTATCCTGGTCCACAGCCCCAGGTAAGGCCCCAGCTCACAGTCCACATCAATTTCCAGGCATGGGAGTGAACAAACTGAAAGGATTCCAGCCTCAACCTTCCAACTACCCCAGCTGAGTGGAGAGAGAGACATGCTGCTGTTCCTGCTGAATCCTAGCCAAACCGCCAATTCATGAGCAAAATAAATGTTGTTGTTGTCCTAAGCCACCAAATTGTGGGGGATGTTTCTTCAAGTAGCAATAGATAAAAGGAGTACCACTCTTGAGGATCAACAGTTTCTTGGGCCTCTCTCTAGTCTTAAGGAGTATTCACTTCCTCTTCCCATTTCAAAAGATCCCACAAAATTTCCCTCCACTTGATTGTAATTATACCATGTTGACTTCTCTTTCCAAGGGGTAAGGGTGGGAGGAAAGGGTTATGCCCAACCTGTTTTTCTTATTAATTCACACTAATACAGTATTCTGACACAGTAAAACCAGTATAACATGGTTTTTAAAAAAATTTCAGGTGGGGGGTGAGATTTATATACTGCATCCTTATGCAATAATGATCCATATATGCAGGCTTCCCTATGACCACCTCTGCTCTTGTAAAATGCCAACCTTGAGTTTCTGTTCATCACTGTGCCACATTCCCCAAAGCAAACCCAATTCCCCACACACTGGAGAAGAATGCAGGTATTATTGCAAGTTGAATTGGGGAATGGAGAGAGGGTTACCTTACACACCACAGAGGAAAACGGTTAGTCTGCTATAGACATCGCTACATTCTCTTTCCAGTCTTCCCACAACCTATCCCTTTACCCAGGTACCCTGCCACCAGGGCTCCTGTCTCCACCCCTCCAACATGAAATTTTACCTCCTTTCAGTTGGTCTACTACACCCAGAATGATTTTTTTAAAAAATCTGGACAACCAAACAGAAACAGCCAATTGTTCCCAAAGAATGTCCCTATGGCCTTCAGCTCATTTCAATGCACCTCCAATCTCATTTTCATGTTGTTACTCATGTTACTTGTTTCTGTTTCTTTCTCTTGGAGCTCAAGGAACTTGGCTAGAGCTTCACTGTTTTCCCTTTGTTGCTCTGAAGAATGCAACCATGGCAGCCCTGCTCCAAAGTCCCAAATGCCAAAGTCAACAAGCGGGTGGAGAACCTACAGCCAGTCACGCTCATGGAGTTCCAGCCCTGCTGTGGCAAGGCCTGACCTGCAAAAACCACACAGAATACAGCCCCCAAATAGCAAGGGGCCAAGGCAGATGCAAGAGGAAATACTCCCAGTATATCCATCTTCATTTTATTCACCAGATAGAGGGCACTGGAGTCTACTAGCCCTCACCCCAGAGGTAGGCAAACTGCAGCGATCATACCAGTGGGGGGCAGCATAAATGGTGGTTGGTGAAAGCTGGCCACCTCCCAGACAGGGAGAAAGATGTAACAGTCACAACAGCTCATAGCTACCATTTGTTCAGCACTTACTGTGTGACATGCATCGCACCAGCTGCTTTGTGCATCACCTCAGTTAATACCTAGAACAACATTACAAGCAGGGGCAATTATTGCTCCCATTTCACAGGTGAAAAAACTGAGGATCAGAGGATGCTAAGTGACTAATCCAAGACTATAGAGCTAATGAAGATAGGTGACTAGTGAACAAATGAGGAAAGGTCTCATGTCTCCTAATCAGTGTCAATGGAATATCCACAGAATCTGGTCCAAGGGGACAGGGACCATCATGTCTCCATAAGAAGAGCTACTGGTCCTGAGCGCTCACTATGTGCTAACCATTTAAGGTGAGGTCTCACCCCTATTGCCCACATCAAACCTAGGAGGAAGGTGTGCTAATCATCCCTATCTTAGTGATGAGGATTTTAAGCAAGAAAGTGACATGATCTGATTTATATTTTAAAAGGCCCTCTTCGGGTCTTTGCCCAAATCCCTAAGGTCACTTCCCACTGTGTGGAGAATGGATACACAGAGGCAAGAGTAGAAACAAGAAGAGCAGTTACAGGTATGCAATTATCCAGGTGAGGAGGAGAGTAACAAGAGGACAGATGTGGGATACATGATGGGGGCAGAGAACAAGGGACTTCTGATCACTTGGATGAGGTAAGGAAAATGGAGAATACCAGGGATGCCTCCTGGGTATTTGGACTGAGCACCTCTGAAGGTGCCAACTAAAAAAGGTTCAATGGGTGGAGTGGGATCAAGGGTGCAGGTATGGACAGGTAAGCTTGAGAGGTTTGTGAGTCATCCAAGTGGAGTTGCAGATGGCTTTTTAAGGTCTCCAGTTTTCAGGGGTCATTCTTCCATTTCAGTGAACAATAGTCTGAACCTTTCCTCCTGCACTTGACCACACAGGATGAGTCATTTTCAGTTTTGTGCCTTGTTTTCATGTCATTCCCTGAAGAATGCTTACTGCTTTGTCTACATCCCTACAGGTCACATCTTGTCCTCTGTAGACATTAGGGGTCTGCTCATCCTCCTTTACTTCAAGCTGAACTTTCTAGATCATCTAAAGCACAACACCAAAGTTGGCCTTCCCAAAGCTGATGCCAAGTTCCATCCCATCATCAATCAGTGCACAAGAGCCAGGCTCACCTCCCTGTAGGACTCCAGGAGGTGTGACAGTGCCCTATGTGTCTGCAGCAGCCCCGATGGAAGTGCTACCTCCCATTTCACCACAAGCTCACCAGCACTTGTCTTTGCCAAGTGAAAAATGGATTCCATTTTAGGTTGCATTGTGAAATAAATCTTATACACTGCAGAGCACAATATAAGTTCAAGTCTAACACATAAGATCAGTTAGTGTGCATACAATCTACATAATTACACGATAACCATGTTTAGGATTGCCGGGACATAGAGCATACCAGTGACATTCACTGAGTACTTGCTAAGTGCCAGGTACACTGATTAGCACTTTGTAAGGGGGGGGGGGGCTAAAAAAGCCCAGAATTTACTTATAAAAAATTGTATATTTACTCTTACATGTTTAAACTTCAGTCACCCTTAAAGTACTGTCCATTTGATATAATACACCTATCGAGACATTTTTTCTACTGCTCAAAACAGATTTTGAACTTGCTGATTTTGATGCCTTTTAGTGCTTATGCCATTTTTTGTTTCACTTCTTCCATACTGGTAAAACATTCCCCTCTGAGGACTTTTTTCATCCAGGGAAACAAAAAAAAAGTTGGCTAGAGTTAGACTGGGTGAATAGGGAGGGTGGGGCACAGGGGTCATGCCATTTTCTGGTCCAAAACTGCTGAACACTCAGCACAGTGTGGGCAGGTGCACTCGTAAATCACCCACTGTAAAATGGGTACTGAAAGAGTCTTCAAAAAACATTCACTGAAGCTGAATTCAACCTCACACAACACCAGCTGGTGCACTGACACAGATGGGTTCCTGGAACACTCACCTAGTGGGGGAAGCCTGTACTACAAAGGGCCCACCATCCAGAAGATAATTTCCATTGTTTTGGGGTCCCCCTTCGTATATACTTCAATTAGTACTCATAGTCACCCTGTAAGTAGCTGCTGTTACTGTCTTGTTTTCAGACAAGTAGGCAGATGGTTAGTGAGATAAAGAAACTTGCTCCAGAATTGAGAACTAATCAATCACAGAGCCGGGACTGCCCTGCTGCTAAAGTGGGGGCTAGAATTTGGAGTCTCAGCCCCTCTTTTGCAACTCGCCCTGGTGTGACTTCAGGCATGTGATGGCCTTTCTACTCATCTTTAAAAGGTTGGGGACACAGAAGTTTGGGAAGAGAGGAGGAATAGATGAAGGGGAAAGCAAAGAAGGAAAGGGGGACGGAGGGAAAGGGACAAGGAAGGAAGAAGATGAAGACATTTCTTCAAGTGCAATGAATTCTGGGCAAGTCAGTTACTGATTGTGGGTATGGAAACTAAGCCTGGTCACTTCCCATTCCTGGGTGTCCCCTCTGTAAAAAGAATGAAACTGGACTAAAGAGCCCATGGAGCCAGAAAATGTGTCATGTTTCAGGCCAGTGACCAGTCCCTATTCACTTGACTCCACCTTTCTTTCTCCTGCCCCTGTCACCTGCCAAGCATCAGGTGGGCAGAAAGCCAGCAGCAACACCTGCAGGTGGTGGGAAGCCCTGCAGCTGCTCAAGAGTGGAACTTCATTGAAGTGAGAGCAAGGTGTTTGGTTTTCTTTGGATCTTGAGTCTGGGAAAGAGTTCGTGTTTGCTAAACAATCTTGTGCATCAGGGAGTAGCATTCCCAGGGAATGGCCACTCTGTCACCTGTTCTGCCCAAAGCAGTGAGCAATTTTGCACTGTTCTCTCACAGATTTCAGGATTGATATTAATTTTAGAGGGAGTAGGCAATGGCTTCTGTTTTATTTCAAGAGCAGTGGGAAGGCAATCCTTGTCCCCTACAAAATTCTCTCTTCCCTAAGCCTGTCAAAGAAGCTTGACTTGCTCCAATTATCAATTCATTCCTTTGGACTCAGCTCTGACCTCTCTTTGAAGACCACTTTGAAAATAAAATCCAAATGATGGGGGTAATCCATTGAATCTCTCCATCCTACCAATAGGGACCACCAGACTGTTGGTCTAAGTATTTACTCAATCTGGAGGAAATCACCTTGACCTTCCATGACTCCATTTTCTCAGCCCCAAAGTGGGAATAATGATTATTGTGAAGGTTAGACAGGACCTCTACATTAAGGGCACAAAGCCTGGTACAAGGTCAACACTGAATCTGTGGGAGGTGATGATGTGGTAGGAACTGTAACAGTAGTGGAGTTATTGTGGTCTGTACCAGAAGAGATGAGGGAAACACAGCACCTGGAAGGGAAAGGAGTTCTCAAAGACAAGATAGAAGACAAAGTCACCAACTGGACCCTTTTGCTGAGAGCCAATCCTAGTAACCATGCAGTAAACAGGGAGAATGACAATACCTGCCATCAACTTAGCATGTGCCAGGTTCCAGGCTCTTGCCCCACACATTGAATTCATCCTCTTTGAATCCTCATAAGAACTTGACAAGGTCAGTCCTATTAATACTTTCCATTTATGATCGAGGAAACGGAGGCTCAGAGAGCTGAGGCAACTAGCCTAAAGGCAGCAGAGCCAGGACCCAAGCTTCTGGCTGCTCTCAAAGTCCAAATGGTGAATTCTGCACTGGCCCCTGGGAATCGTATGGGGATTGAGCAGCCTCATTTTCTGTCCCCCTCACCCAAGAGACTGGAGGGTGGGGTGGGGTTGCACTCAGTTCTTCTCTTTTCAGGGTGTGGAGATCATGGCCCTGCAGTGAGCAAACAAGCCCTGGGCCAGGCAGGGCCAGATCTGAAGCCCTGCTATCTGCCTCATTTCATCAGGCTGCCAGGCGGCTGAGCACAGGAAATTAAAAGCAACTCATAGATCACAAAGCTCTGCACCAAGTGATCTCAGATAGAATCCGCCCCCCTTCCCTCCCACTTCTCCCTTCTGTAAGAAGATGGCTCTTAGCAGTTGGCTGCTGAACTTCTGCAGGGAGCCAGACTGCCTAGCTGCCCCAGAGTCAAACAAGGAGGCCCTACCCTCAGAGGGCTCATAGTCTGGGGAGACAGGTCCTTCCAGTGAGAGTAGGAGTGTGTGTGTGTAAGTGTGTGCATGTTCTGCAAGGAGACGCAGAAAAGAGCAGTGTCCTCTGGTGGGGCAAACTGGCTCAGAGGTGAAGGGAAGCCCAACTTTATGCCTTTTTGCATGGCTGAACTTTGTACCATGTGCTAGTGTTAACTATTTTCCCAAACAATACATGCTTTAAAAATGAAATAAAATAAAGGTACATGTAGAGATGAGACACCTAACCCATGGAAAAGAGGAAGGTTAGAAAAAAGTTCTTTCAGCTGATATCCTAGAGTCTTAAAGAACAAAATGAATTAACAGGTAGCAAAGAAAGGGGAGGGAATTCCAAGCAGAGTACACAGCTCAAGCAGGGGCTTGGAGGTGTGGAGGTGCCAGGGGGCCTGGTATAGGGAAAGGCCTTAGCACTGGAAGATGAGGGACTGGATTCTCAGCCTCTCTCCTTCCTTCTCATTTTCCAGCCACACGCTATAGCATTACCCAGTTCTAACCATAGGTCTGTTATAAAATTAACTTCAAGGGGAGGGGCCATCTTACCCATTCCACATTCATGTCAGCAGCTACAGTGCACAGATGCCCTGTTAGTGTGAACATCTGCTATTTCTACTTACCCAGAATCCCTTCCTCTGAGTTTTGGCCAAAGTGCCCCCTTTACTTCCTTTAAAAAATCTCTTATTCTAACATGTGGTCCTGAGAAGTTGATCAATGATGACACCCCTACTCCATCTTTCTTCAACCATGTGTGTAGGGGTGCTGCCCATGTGACCCAAAATTGCCCACAGGGCTTTGTCTCTCAGAGGACGATCTTGGTGGAAGGTCTGTTAGTTAGCATGGCCAAAGGCTGGGCTGATTGGCCCCATGGGGACACTCTGAAGAGGTGTCCCAGTTCCTGTTCGTTGGGGCCTGATCGTTCAGCTTTAAAGCCCTTCAGTCTTGTGAGTGATCCAGAACCCGCCTGATTAAGTCCTTCAGTTGCTTTTCTGCCAGAGTCTATTTCTGTTACTAAAAACGGAAGAACCCTAGTGAATGTCCGTGTTCTTTGAGGTCAAATAAAAATTGGCTTGAGGCCCCGCCTACATGAAATTGATGATCCTCACTCCTCCCCACATTTCTGAGGACTTCTATTACCTCTTGCCTTAGTCACCCGCATGCACTGAATTGTTTTAGTTTATGGATAATCTCACCATGGTATGTGGTGTCTGCACCAATGCAAACAAGGAACTCAGCACCTTTTCCACATTTTTTTCTTTTCTCCCCCCCAACCAAGACCGACTGATACAAGGTGTATGTGTGCATGTCTCTTTATTGAAAAGGTTTACCTCACTCAAACACACACAAAATGTGCAATCAAAAATTAGACACTCCTGTGCTTAAAATTTCCAATAATGCAAATATTAAGTTCTAATTTTTTTCTCTGTGGGTCCTCTCCTCCTCTATTTCCACTCTCCCTCCAAATTCCTTCAACCCAAATTCCCTCTTTATTTTTATGAAAAAAAAAAAAAAAAAAAAAACAGTTCTCACTTCATCACTTTGACTCCTGCCAACTTTGCCCTCAGGATCTTAAGACAGTTCTCCAAACGGAATTCTGAGGCCAGGTGTTAACAAAGTTCTACCCCACTACAACTGCTTAGAGAGAACAAGCTAATCCCAATCCTGTGCCCCTCCAATCATGGCTCACTGCACCCCAGTTAACTCTGCTGCTGTGTAGACAGGCCAAGATTAAAATGAACTTCAAATGCCCGCCTCCCAAAACCAAGTCCCCTGGAAGAGGCAAAGACCACCCACCCCCCTGCTCCTCAAGAGGCACCCCCAGCTTGGTTGGCTTTGTTCATACTCTTCAGCCTCCACAGGCAGCTGCTTGGTGTCTGAGAACAGACATTGCCCCAAAGCCCTCCGCATCCCTGGAGGAGAAGATGAGAGGCCCTTCCTAGCCAGTGTCAGCCAGTAGGGGAACAAGGCTGGGTCAACACTGGGAATGTTATTGCTTCCCCAGGCTCTCATCCCCAGCAGTGGTCATGGTGGCCTCACCCGAGCCCAGGGCATGTTTCTCACCAGCAGGTCTCAGTGGGTCACTTTGGAGTCAGCCATCCTCTGGCAGCGACTCAGGCTCCCATGACTTCCCAGAATCCTCCTTTGTCAGGGGTCATGGCTCTCCTCTGGAAGAGAAGCTCAGGGGGAGACCCTCACTCAGCAGGACAGGAGTCACTCAGCTTTTTCTGGAGTTCCATCAATAGTTTTGCAAACCCTTCACTGAGGGCTCAAAGGGGAGGAATTAAATGGCCCAGATAAGCCAAGTTAAGTAACTGGCTGCTCTTCTGTCCCCTTTGTGAGACTCAGAAAGCCTGCCACACCCACACTTAAAGAGTTCCTCATGCAAAAGAGGTTATTTTCTACATCATGGACCCCTACCTACTGCTGACCTGACCCACAGAAAGCCAGGCTATGGGCTGGCCAAGCTCATGTGGGAGACAGCAGCCTAGCCAATGGGACTGTCCTGAACTGGATGGTTACTGACAGACTGAACAAATCACATCCTCCTTCATGCTTTACTTTATCCTTAAATACATATTGAGACCTTATATGTGCCAGGTGCTATGCTCAGTTCCAGTGGTACAAATGTAGAAGAGGCCTTGTAATCCCAGATCTTTTTAACTTTAGTAGGAATTCAATATATGACTCTGTTTCTTATTAGCAACTTAGACTCGCTGCCAAGATTTTGTTGTGACAAAAACACAACTCTCATTTATAAGGTAGCCATTACTTCAAATAAACCAATAAATTTATTAGGATCCCTGATTTCAAGGAACAGAAACTGAATATCTGGGTAAGGAAAAATCAGAATTCATTGGCTCATATCTTAGACTGCCAGGACTAGAGCTGTCCTCAGGAAATCAAATGATGGTATCATCTCACTAGCCTCCCTCCTCCTTTCTCACCCCATCTCCCAGCTCTCTGTCCCTCTTCATGTGTTGGGCTCATTCTTTCTTAAAATGGAAGAGATACAGTATAGGCAGATCCAGGCTTTATCAGCCCAGATTAGCAACACCCAAGGAAAAAGAACATTTTTCTCTCCCAGAACCTACATATAAAATTCAAGGTAAAGACCATAATAAACCAAACATGAGTCACATGGCCACAACTGAGCCAATCACTATAGTATCTCCAGGGCATGAGACACTACAATTGGTCAAGCCATGGTCACATGATATCCCTTAGTGCCCCTAGAACCAAATGCTGTGAAAGAGAAACAGTTCCCCAAGGGAGGGAATGTAGTCTTTCCATGGGAAAATAGAGTAGATACTGAACAGGATAGAGGGGAGGGAGCAGAAGAGAGATGCCTGTTATACCAGAAAGTATAAAAAGAAAAGCTATTGTTATACAGAAGAAAATGTAGGGAAGGCCTTTACCAAAGGGCAGTTAGCTCTAGGATTGTTTTTAATGACCAGCTTCTTTAGAACATAGGAAAAAAAACAATATATTTTAAAATGCTTAATGGACTGGCAACTTTTATAGGATATGTACAAGTGATGAGTCAGTACAGAACTACTGCCTAAGGTGACAGAGGACAAACAAAACATTTTTTGAGGAGAAGAAGAGAATTCACATCTATTGAACATCTACTGGGTGTTGGCTGGGCCTTGTGTCTCCACACTACTCATGAAGCTATATGGTCATTCCCAGAGATTGCTGGGAATGCTATTGCTATTGTTTCCCTCCATTTACAGGAGAGGGAACTGATGCTCAAAGACATTTTTAAAATATTCTCACCAAAGGCCCCACAGTAAATAAGCAGTGGAGCTGGGATGTGAACCCAAGTTGTCTGATTCCAAAGCTTGTGTTCTTTCTCCCACTATGTTCTTCCTGCCAAAAGCAAAATATAGTCCAGATGAAAGGTGCAGGGGCAAACAATGTGTCCCTCTTCTATTTATAGACACAGAACAAAACTAGGCAGCCCAACAGACAGAAGTGCCAAGAAGGAAAATGGTTTTTCTGGGTCCTTCATGAGGACATTCTTTGCTCCCAAAATGGAGAAGGCGCTCAAAAGTAAGATTACACATTTTGGAATGTTGTGGCAACTATGAGCCAAGAAAGAACAATGGATTCAGCCACCCAGGGGCCATCAGTGGCCTGCAAGAGGCTCCTTCTGCAGAGTGTGTCCAGATCTGAGATTTAAAGGGATTTACACCAAGTAACTGATTGAGAAATGGTGGCTTCTAAGGTGAATCTCCTCATCTGAGGACTTTGGCAGCAAATGTGAAGATATCTGCATATTTTTAAATGATGGGGAAGCAATGATTGAAGAGGGAGGATTAAAATATCAGATTTAAATGAAAATGAGTGTCTTATTTACAGATAGAAAAATGTTGGAAGGAACATGCCATTAACAACAGAAATAAAAATCTAAACTAACTAGACCAGTTGAAACCTTAGGAGGCTAGGAAAACAATGAGTCTGAACCATGATGCCGTTCTTTGGGTGGTTGCAATCCTCTTACAAAAGAAAAATAATAATAACCAAGCTAACAACTGGATTTGACAAACACACACAGAACCAGGGGCATGGTACACAGAGTTTGTAGTATTCTCATTGAGATGCATTAGCACACAGGGACCCCCTGAGCTGGCTCAGAAGTCCCTTCTCTCACACCCTTCTCCTCCTCTCCCTGGGACTCATTTGTCCCCCTGGCCTTTCAGGCCCCTCTGTCTCTTTCCAGGACTCCCAGAAAAACAGTTCCATTCACTCCCATGAGAAGCTGGAGGAAGTTGAGTCAGATTCTTCCAGGGAAGGAGCTTTGGGCCCCTCAGCCACACAACTTTTTCTCTAAGTGATAATGTCATCTCTTCTCTTATAGCGCCTCTTCTGTGAACTACTACACATGGAAATGTCTCTCTTTTTCCTCTGTTTTACCAAAGACATTTTCCCAAAAAAGAAGAGTGTAAAAAAAGAATAGAACTGTTGAGAGATGAATACTCGGAGGCAACCTTAGGGATCACACACCGCGCAGGTCACAGAATGGCCCAAAATGAAGAATACCTCCACCAAAGCTATACCAGCACTTACATTTGGAACATCACTTACAAACTGTAAAGCCATACTATACAACTATTAGTTACCTTTTTAAAAAAACCTACTGTAAAAACATTTTGTATATATAATTTTTAAGTTAATGGATTCCATTGGGCTACAGAATTCTTTTCAAACTCAGATGCCTTCACTGTCTTAATATACTGCTGATGAAGAAATAAACGGCTACAATCTTTCTGGTGGGCAACCTGGCAATGTTCATAGTTTTTGCTCCAGCAATTTTAATTCCAGAGCATGGACCCCAAAGCCAGACTAACTCCATCATAAATTAGCTATGTGATTTAGCCTCTCTGAGTCTCAGTTTCCTCATCTCTAAGATGAGGATAATAATAGTACCTCAAATTTTTTTTTAAATGCTGATATAAAGGACCCCACCCTTAGAAATTCTGATTTAATTGGCCTGGGATGTCACTTGGACCTGAGGATTTTTATTTTGTTATACATACTTGGTGTTTTCCCCCCAGAAATTTGCTAAAACAAACATGTTTCACTGGTATAATTACAAATTAAAACCATAAATGCTATTTAAAAGGCATTTCAGTTCCTTCCAGGAGAGTAGCAGACTAAGTGACGGTGCCCATAACGGGTTTACCAGGTTGCTTTCTCCCAGGGACAGCTCACAGAGGGAGCGAGGGAAGCTGGCATGGGCACGGGATGAGAGGAGGTTTTAGAGTGTGAGTCACTCCTCCAGAGAGGGGGCCCTCGGTGGGGAGGGAGAATGTAGGGCGAGGACCTGGGACACGAGATGCTGGGGCAGGGGACCAAGAGGACTCACAGCCAACATGGCTGAGCGATTGTGTGCAGGCGGCTGTTAATTTTGGCCCTTCCTGCCTGTGGTCTTGCTCAGTGCCCACTGTGTATTGGAATTCCATTCACGTATGTCGGCATCTGGTTTTCTTTTTTCCAACACACATCCTTGACAAGGGCTGAGAAGAGGAGCTACAATAAGGAGAAATGAAGCAAAGGAAAGTCTGTAGCTACCAAAAACACAAGTGACAAAGAGTCCAGAGTTATTTGGCTTTTTCTCCCTCCATGTTTAATATTAAATGCTTGGGGTCTGATGATTGATCTTCTTTATCAATATAGCACTTATTTATTTTTTCCATTTATTCAGCAAGTCATTATCAAACTCTTCTTAGGAGCCAAGCCCTGTGCGGAGTACTTTTCATCATTTAATTCTTATCTAGAGATCATTAAACAAATGACTCTGGTACTGTTATTAGTTTGCCTTCCACAGAAGACTTGAAGCTAAGGAAATTATTGGCCTAAAGTCACCTAGCAAGTTGTTAGTCACCATCATCAACATCAGAATGGCTAGTTTGTTAAGCACCTACTATGTATCAGGCACTATACTAAGAGCTCTATACCTAGTTTTTGCCCTTTACCCCACTCTACCCTCACCTCCCTCAACCCCTACAACAGCCTTATGAAACTGGTTATTATTATCCCCAATTTACAGATGAGGAAACTTAAGCACAGAGAGAGAAAGTTACATAAGGTCACACAGCTTTTAGGCAACAAAATAGGACTTATATCCAAGAGTATCAAACTCCTGGGCTCCTATTCTTAATAACTAAATTATGCTACTCCCACAACTTAGTGACTGAGCTTCAGAACCCAGGCCAGGCTTGCTGCCTTTATTATGCAGTATATTAAAGATATACCAATCAAAGATATCCTCCTGCTGTGGCCTATTCTCAGTTTCTGAGATTGCTATAGTCTACAAACAAATAGCCTGAGGAGCTATAAACCTACATCAACCTAATCTGCTTTAAAAAAAGTCTAATTCTCTTTGTAACTACTATTTCAGGCATGTGTCCATTATCATCCAAAAGTCATGGGAGAAGAGAATTATGGGAAGATGAAAGGAAAGGCAAGAAAAGGGCACCTGCTGGTTGCCATGGTGAAATGTTCAAAGAAAGCAGGAAAGAGCCATTAGCATTCAGTTTAATGGTGTGTTTAGCCCCATTCATAACTGGCAATGTGTTTACTATTTCATACTTCCTTTGTGAGAAGGAGTCACAGATCTTTCTCCATATTGAGAGCCAGTTAATGGTTCTAATTATGCATCAGGTCACACTTTCTCAGCTTAAGGATGAGGCAAGCAGGGTCCCCCAATTACCCTAGGCTGTGCTAGCAGATACCTTGCATCCGGGTCTCATGGTATTGACCACTTGCTGCCCAGTGGTTACTGACAACCCAGAACATAGGAATATGGCCCAAAGCAACCCCCACAATGAAACAGAAATGAGGTCATTTTTAAGTCCCAGGAACTTTTCATCCCAATGCTTCCCATTTAAACATCACTTTACAAGCTGTTTATCCACACAACATGCTGCAACATTATCAAGCTGCATTGCCCACACACTGCAACAGGCAAATTGAGATAAAGGTGCACCAGGTGGAATGTGAATCACCCACATCTGAAGAAGGAATGGAAACGTTCCCATCCAAAAGGAATTTGCTAAATCCTCTCTGACCTTCTACTGCTCCAGTGGTCCTCAAGCCTAAAAGCCTGCCAGGAAGCTCCAGCTCCAACCTACATCAAGAGCGTCAAAATTTTTAGTGTGCAGACCCAGGCATCTCTATTTCACGAGTGCTCCCCTGGTGACTGAGCTGTGCAGCGGGGAGTGACAGCCACGTCTCTAAGCCCCCCACAGTCTCTCAGCACCTGGCTTATGCACCTGGCATTTCACTCCCTCTCCCAAACAGACTTCCTCATTAAACCAGAGTTTCCAGTAGATAGGATGGCTCAATGATAAGCAGAGGGAGGCACATTCCAATGGAGACAGCATTTTTGTAAATAATTATTTATCAAATCATTTTGGCTTGTGATAAGTGGTATGAAAGAAAAGGACTGGGTGATGAGATAAAGAACACTAAGATGGAATAGGTAGAAACATGGAGGAATCTCAGATACTACAGAAAACTTCATCCCAGTCAAGTGCTGGCCCTTGAGTCCTTGGCAAATGGGGAAAAAAATGGAAACGGCACCAAGAGGTGTTTTGAGGCACTGCGATGGTAAAGAAGGTAGGTTATTCATAGTGCTCCCCGCTGACCCTCTCCTGCTTGATTGGTTCTATCCCCAGGATGGGAGAAACTGAACACTCAGAGCTGCATTCATGAGCTCTGACAAGGCCCCTTTTAGGTTCCTGCTAATCTGTTGCAATCAGTCTGCAATCTGTAGTCCAGACCTAGCTACCCCAGCCAATCAGCCCTGGTCCCCTGGAAACCCATCTGGGCTCATGGCTCCCTTCCTCTCTCATCCTTCCCTGCTCCCACCCACACGAGTTCTTCCCTCACCTTCTCTTACCCTCCTCTATTTCCCCGTGCCTTTGGGTACAGAACCTACTGAGGCCTGGAGTGGGGCCCTTCAACCCTCTGTCAACTACTCCCTGAAGGACTAGATTTTACTCCCTGGGTATGGGCTCTATAGCCAGAGACAGAGACAAGAATCAATGCCCAACAAAGGTATATCTCTAGAGAAGTGGAGGTCCAGGGGCCACCAAAGGGCGACCCGAAGGACATGGGTACATTCAAAGGAAGACAGGCCCAGATAATCATCACCTCCATGTATATGGTGCTTCACAAATCATTTTCATAGTATCTCTCCTCTAGCAACTTTGAGGGGCCTCAGGGAGGTGGGGAAACTAGAAACTCAGGAGTACTGAGTCTTGCCCAGGGCTGCTCAGCTGGTCAGTGGAAGAGCCAGAACTAAAACTTGGGTATTTTTAAACATACAAGGATCCAGAGCTTTCTCCCTCTGCATCAATCGGAGTACCCTAGAGAAAGAGAAGCAATAGGGCACATGTACAGAGAGAGAGAGAGACAGAGAGAGAGAGAGAGAGAGTTATTTGAAAGAACTGGCTCAGACGACTGTGGGGCTGGCACAACCACAATCTGGAGGGCGGGCCAGCAGGCTGGGGCGGGGATTCAGGTAAGGGAGGGTGCTGCAATCTTGAGTTAGAAATCCACAAGGCAGGACAGCAGGATAGAAACTCAGGCAGGATTCAATGGTGCAGTCTTAAGGAAAGGTTCCTTCTTCTCTGGAAAACTTCAGGCTTTGCTCTTAAGGATTCAACTGACTGGATGAGACTCATCCACATTATGGAAGGTAATCTGTTTGTGCTAGAGCCAACTGGTTGAAAATGTTAATCATATCTACAAAACACCTTCACAGAAACATTTAGACTAGTGTTTGACCAAACAACTAGGCACCATAGCCTAGTCAAGTTACCATATGAAATTAACCATTGCACCCTCCTTGGGATATTTTATTGCATCATCTCAATTAGTCCTCACAATAACCTATGAGGTTATGTACAGGTGAGGACACCAAGGCTCAAAGAGACAAAGTAACTTATCAGATCTCTCACACAGCTCATGTGACAAGGCCTGGAGACCACCTTCCATTACAGAAGACTTCTCAGGGTCCCAATTCTACGGCTGAAAGGTACCAATTTATTCCTAATGTCAGGTAATGAAACCTGTGCTTGGCATAAACACATCAGAATTTAAACACAATGCTGTAAAGTGATCTTAAAAAGCCACTATTCAAGCAATGCTTCAGTTATTCATAGATGCCTTTTCCAGGCCTTATTCAAGGCATTTACAGGACATGATAGACTCTCTGGAAGACTACACAGAAAACCTAGAAGGGAAGCTGGTGGCTAGGTGACAAGGATGGGAAAGAGACTTTTCACCATTTATCCTATTGTGCCTTTTGAAATTTGAACTATATGAGCATCTGGGTTACTGAATTAATAAAATTAAAAATAAATAAATAATAAATAAAACAAAAAATGTAAAGGGAATAAGGATCTCAGCCTCACAACTGCATAACTGAACTTTGCTCTGGCAGCCAGGCCGTCCAACCTGTTCATCAACATTTGGCTCTCAGTGACTCTAGCTTCTCTCCAAAATTAGAATCACTTTCAAAGGATAAGAATTTGCCACCAGTGAGTATATTCAAAGAATTTGCTTCAGTCTCTGAAAACAGTTCCAAAAGGAGCTTGAAAATCCTTTTGAGCAAAGGCAGCATCATTAGAGAAAGTGTACATCATCCCCAAGGTGATGCTTTGAAGGAGAATTTACTGAGTTAAGATCAAGTTCCTCCTTCTTTTTTTAAAATCTCTCATATTACACTCAGTAAGTACCTAAAAATCTACTACAGAAAAGAATTAGACCAGGAATTTGAAAATCAAATCAAATCCCTTCCCAGTCCAGGCAGACAGAATAAATATCTAAAGCTCCCATGGAGGTGTGGGGACTACAGGGCAAGAACTGGCCTGGACGCCCAAAGCACCCACATCCAACTATATTTAAGACATTGTGATGGATGCTCTGGCTGGTATGGCTCAATAGATTGGAGTGTCATCCCATACACTAAAAGGTGGTGGGTTCAATCCCTGGTCAGGGCCCACGCCTGGGTTGCAGATTCAATCTCCAGTCTGGGCACATATAGGAGGCAACCAATTTTTGTTTCTCTCTTCTTACATAGATGTTTCTCTCTCTCTCTCTCTCTCTCTCTCTCTCTCTCTCTCTCTGTCTCTCTCTCTCTCTCAAAGCAATGAAAAAATGTCCACAGGTGAAGATTAAAAAAAAATTCTTAAAAGACATCATGCTGGGCAAAGTTCTTGTCTCAGGCCTGGTGTGGCCATAGACCACCAGTTTACCTCCACTTCCTGCTCCAGTACTGGACCATGTGAACCAGGCCTGCCCAATAATTATAATTTCATGCTCTTGGCCACAGTAATTGGTTGAGACATGGGCATATTGATGTAAGATGGTACAATCAGAATGAATATCAGACATGGATGATGGAGACATGGAGATGCTGGCAGCCTTCTCACCCCTTAGCAAACCTGAGAATGAAGACTACCTGAAGACGGAGAAACTGGGAGAGAGACTGGGTCTGCCAGATCTGAGTCAGACTTTCCCTGGATTCTCTTGTTATGTAAGATAATTAACTCCGTATTTTGCTAAAGTCATCTTCAGTTGGGTTTTCTGTCATTTATCACTAAAATAGTTCTAAGGAATACATTTGCAAATAGCAATGTGTTCCTTTGGGTTTGAGAATTGAGAGAATTCTCCATCTGCCAAAATTCCCCATAAAAATGCAAATACTTTTGGGAGGGACACTCATATAAGGAATAGAATCTAAGAATTATAAAGATGGCAGAGGCCTCAGAAATCTCCTCTTGGAAACCCCCAATGACTTTCAAGTTTTATTTCAGCAGCACAGCTCTTTAAAAAAAAAAATCACACAGAATCCTAATATATAAATATATCTTCTCCTGCCCACTCCACTCTGGTTGTACAAGTGCGATGAGAGTGCCTCTAGGCCTTTGCACATGCTGTTTCTACTACCTAAAGGATCCTTCCTCACCCACCCTAGGCCCATTTGCTAAACAAATTATCAACTTCTCGATAATTCAGTTTAAATGTCACTTCCGTTGAGATGGCTTCTCTGATGCTGGGGTTGGATACCCTGATAATGTGCTCCCACGTCATCCACCACGGCACATGTAACACAGAGTTGCAGTTACTCACATCCTGGAAGTTGGCTCTGAGGGTACAGATCGAGCTTTATGCACTCCTCTGTATGACATAGATCATGCCCATAAATATGTGCTAAATGGATGAATGCATAAATAGGTGAATGAATAATATCTGTGCCACCAGGATGCAGTGGTCATTTGCTTCTTCAGATCAGCGTTCACTGTTTAACCTCAACTCAGAGGCCGAGTCATAGAAGGCACAATTAAGGGAAGTCTTCACCACTTGCTCACAGACTATTTTTCCCCATTAGCCTTTCTCTGTTTTCAACAATTCTACTTTAGTATTTCATTTCTTTGTGTTAAGGGATAGCAGTCACTTTGCAAATTGTAAGCAGCCTTTGGATGAGTGACATCGAATCCCGCTAAGCTCCATAAAAGCAGGGATTTTTTTTCTCTGTTTTGTACACTGAATAGTGTCTGCACATAACAGGGGCTCTATAAACATTTGTCAAATAAATAAATGAATCAGAGGGCATTCAAGTTGCAGTGGAACTTAGAGAACAGATTGTTCAATAATTTCTAAAGGACTGTGTTCTGAGGGACTAATATTTTGAGCAAAGAAGAGTGTTATGTCCAAATAAGTGTGTAAACCATGGTATACTATTTCCCAATTTTAATGATTCTCAATGTATCTTAAAAAGTAAAGACTCTAACAATCCCTGATAAAGATGCCCATTCAAGTTTATTCAGACCAGAGTTTTCTACATTTATTTGGCCAGAGAATACTTTCTATTTATTTGATGGCTTTAGTGTAACATCTACTGACATCCCATGGAACTAACATTCCAAGGAACACATTTTGGTACTTTAGATCAATTTCCTCATTTTTCAATGTAATCATAATGGTTTACAAAACGTTTTATATTTCAAGTGCTTGCTTTGCTACTACCCCCTTCAAGCCTCACAAAACTCTGAGACATCATCAAGGTAGTATCCCTATTTTGGAGATAAGGAAGTAGAGGTCCAGATGGGTTAAGGGATTTGCTCAAGGTCACACAGCTAGTTAGTGGTAGAGATGACAAAAAAATCTAAGCGTAATAGTAATCCAGTTGTCACTAATTAACACCTTAGCAGGGGTCTATCCAACCTTTTTTTCATACCAGGAAAGTTAAAAGCAACATTTTTCTCAAAGAAAGATGAAATGGATCATTTTTACTCGGGGAAGACAGAAATATTCAAGAACATGAGAATTCTTGTTAAGAATTTAGATTGATTTTCCTCATTGCTGACAGCTTCAAAAGATTCAGTGTGACCCCAAGTAGTCCACATGCTCTTACTGTCTGTCACATGCATTCCTGGAGCTCAAAGGCAGCACATTCATGGCACACATTACTATTATGGCCCCTCCCTTGACCATGAAAGACATGGCTAATTCATTACCAACCACTGAGGTCAGGCATGGCCTGAGATACTATGAATCAAGCACTTCCAGCAGCCACTATTGACAGACCAAAGTTGGCCCAAAGCTGTCTGCCATCTGATACTTCCTTCTAAAGTTTCCCTCTTCCTCCCCCTGGCTAATGGAGTCTAAAAGTGTACCCCTCAAAGGGTCAGATAAGATTTCCTTTTTATTTGCCTGGAGTACACACCTTTCAAACTTCAGAGAATTAATACTTATTTTTATAATAATTCAATGATAGATACATAAGTGAAAAAGCTTTGGAAACAAAGAATTATACTATTAAAAGCATTATTACTGTGATTATTGCTCTTTTGATTCATTGGTCTACAGTCAACATGCCTTATCTTCCTACTTTCTGCTTCCAGTTTAGGTCTGTTAGTTCTAATGAGTGGATGTTCCATCCAAAGTGCCCCCAAATAATTCTTTAAAATCAAAACTAAATTGAGTTTCATCTTAAATAGGCCCTTGATTAGTGTGGTCTTAAGTGCTTTACTTACAGGGTAGCTAGACACAAGTAGAGGAGCAAATAATATTCCATTTAGTTTCAACTATCATTGGATTTAGTACCCCATTTAGACCCAGGCAAGAAGGACCCTGGCAGGTCTCTGCATTTTTGAGAGGCATGTCTGCTTCCTACTCTGAGTACACATCTCCCCACGGAGTGAGGACTGCCAGGGGCCCAAGAAACATGTCTACTCAGAGCCTGCACCCACCTCTTATACACTAAGTACCAAGCACTCTAGAATTTCCTGCTTCAGTGGTCTTAGGTCACTCCTGGGACCATACAGACATCTTCCCCATAGTCCACACTCCTGAGGGTTTAGATGAGGTTGGGTGTGGGGATGGTGTGTACTCACCTGCAAGGCCCCTTGGGGTGCAGAAGAGCATTCTGAAAGTCTACTTATCAAGGTAGGAGGATAAAAAATATTTTATTTAACCATTTCCTAACTTAGTGTCCAGATTTTAAATGTTCCCAGATATGTAAGTGGGCCTCTACTTATAGGTACTCTCACCCTAGGCTCTGCAAATCTTAGATGTGGACCTGTTTGGACTTTTTTGGAACATTTAGTTCTCAAAACATCCCTACCTGATTCTTTTTATGGGATCTGTCATTCAAAACTAATCTGATATACAATCCTAACTCTAAAGGGAATGCGTGATGATGGTTCTATTTCAACACTGCATACAAATAGACATTTATTTATTTACTCAACACCCAGAAAATTCTTAAACATTATGAAGGATTTTAAATTTACCAGATGGTTTATCTTTTTCTCAGTCAAATGGCATAATATCAATAGAAATGTTTGTGAAGTACAAAGTGTCATTCAGATAAAAAAATCTTACAGAAAGGACAGGTGGATGGGGTATGATTTCCTTAATCACTCTATGTCTAAGGCTGTTAGAGATTTCATTTGTGATTCTAATCAGAAGCCTGGAAAATGAATGATTTTTCAAATACCTGGTTTTTCCATGTTCTTCTCATAAATGTGCCTATTTTCAGTCCCTATCATTAAAGGTACAACTTAATGTAAATGATTTTAATTTCATGTCCCTCAGGAGGATGTGCAGAAAAGCCACAGACAATATAGCAAATGCATGTATCCTTTGTGTAGTTCTACCTTTCCAGATCATCTGCAAACATCTGGGCAAGCACTCAATTTTCCCTGAAGCCTGGAGCCATGTCAAGGCTAAGGAGAGTGCATCACAGCCAAGCAAATCAATCAAAACCAACTGAGAGCCCATGAGCTACAAGGAGACAGACTTTATGGATTAGGAAAGCACAGAAAGAAAGGAAAGAACTTTGCTAAAGAGTTGCTTCCCAGTTAAACAGGCAGTATGACATAGAAATAATAGAAACCTAGAGAAAACACAAGTTTTATTCCAGTTCCTGCCCTCTTCTACCACTAAAAAAATGCAGACATTGACAAGCAGACTATGAATTTGAGAAATTGCTATTCTCGGAACCAATTGATGTCTATTTATCTTTTAGGGCTCTTGGTTAGCAAAATTTTACTTATTCTATATATTTTTATTGAGCAGCTACTATGTCCCAGGTTCTGTTCTGAGCACTGTGAATAATGGTAAGATGAATATAGTCTCTCTTCTCATGGAACTTACATCTAACAAACTTTTCTTTTACTCTTTAAAGAGGGGCCTCTTTGAGATGCCCTTCTTAAACCTTTACTTCTCCATTCCTAACTCCCCCTGCTCCAAAATTTAGACAGATACCAAACAATAAACTGAGAATGAAAACAAAATGAAGTTCACACTGGAAGTGCTACCAAGGAAATAAACCAGGTGATGTAATAGAGTATGACTGGAGAGGGTACTCTATTAGCCTAGATGCTTGCAGAAGGCATCCCAGAGGATGTAACATTTGAACCAACACTTGGATGAAAGGAGCAGTCAGGCAGCCCTGGTGGTGGGGCCCTTTCAGAATGGCTGCAATCTGGCTTCCTCCACTGTGCCTATTCAGACAGTGGATAAAATCCTGCCCTACAAACACTGCAAGAATCACTGTTCCCACGGCTACCCCCATTGTGGCTCTGCTATCACAGGTGGTTCCTGCCAGCCTCCAGCCTTGAGAGTCTTCTGGACAAGAGGACGCACCCCTAATACCTTCAGATATTCATTATTGGAGCTCTCTTATTTGTGTGGAAGTGGGAGTAGTGGTCAGTGTTCTCTCCTCTTAAAATATTCTTCATTTAATTGCATCTTCTTGAATTTCTGTTCGTCCTCTCACATAGACTGCAGGTAAGTGATAGACAGGAGGGACCATTTTTGCTCACTCTCAGTAACTCTTCATGACTGTGTCTAGTGTCTACCACCTTTTTTTCCCAGAGGCATGGGTACTGATTGCTCACAGTCCTCAACACTGGGGACTTAATTAAGCCTATGAATATACACTGAAAGTCCATTTAACATCCTGGTGCATTAGTTCATGAACTTAAAAGCCCTCCATTTTATTTAGTCCATCCTATCCAAGAAGTAGCAGTATCTCCTTTCTTCTCTAGAAGTGACTTCCCATAAAGACAAACTGGTCAACACCTTTGGGCAAGAAGAGTGATTCAGTCCTTCCTTGGATGTCTCACTGGCTGTTTCAGCAGGAAGAAAAATGCTTCCTTCCATTAGTGATAGCTGCTTGGGTTTTGGAGGAAGAGCTGAGGCACAAGTGCCATGTATTTGCTGTCCCCGGATTAGAGTCTAATAGCTGTAAAGACCACATAGAAAGAGTCTCAGTGAATGTGAACCTCTTTCTAGATCATAATGAACTTCCTTCCAGACCAGTGTGAGAATGTGAACCAGTCCTTCACTGTATATCTTTCTGTGTCATTCACATTAATGAGATTTGCTTAATTAGACAAATATAAATATGCATATCTTTTCAGCATTTCTCCAGGGGAAATGTGTTTGGGGGCATTTTATCTATAGAATTGGATAGGATACAATTCTGGGCCTTGCCAGATGTTTACTTAGGGAAAATTGAAACTGATTCTGTGCTATATAAACTTTTCAATAAGCTTGACATTCCTTCACAACCAGAGAGGTCACCACTGCCTACTACCCTGTGAATGTGCATCACTGTCTTGGACCTGAGGCCATGTGGCTATCCAACCAATCACAGCTTGGCATCAACCTGGCCACCTGCCAAGCACAGACACCCAGTGATAGTTGCTCATGCCAGAGATCCAAAATCAGGACTTAGCTCTAGTCCTCGTGAGTGGAATACTTAATAAGCCACATAAGCCAGGCGAATCAATTTTAAAAGTTGACTCACCCTTAGTTAATGACCAACAATAAAATAATACAATATAACCCATTGCATATATGTCTATAAGTAGGACAGAACTTGACAGGGACAGAACATTAGAATCAAATTATGCAAACAGAAAAAAGTGGCTTTCTTTGGAAGCACTCAGCTTGCCTTATGCCTGACTTTTGTTCAGATCTTGCTAGCATTAGAGAAGCCTCTGAACCCCAGGGCAAGAGGCAAAAGACCCATTCATTGGGTTATTTCCTACCTGAGAACAAAGTAGAAGTCATGGTTTGATCAATACTCTCTTTTTAAGACAGGATGATGTTGAAAAGTCCAAAGTAAGTAACCTTAGAATCTTCAGCTATCAGAAGGGGAAGTCTCTGTAAGATCTTGAGGCCTGCCCGTAGGTAAAATCCAGACAGGTAGAGTGACTTCTCCAAGATCCCACAGCTAGTTGATGGTAGAGCAGGACCAGCATTTTGAGCCCACACTCCTGCTCAAGTGCTCCTTCCTGGGCCCCATTCACACTCTCTTGATGGAAGACCAGGAGTTAGGGGCTGCTGGTCTCATATTCATGCTATGGCTTTCTGAAAGGACCTGTACTTCTGGGGATGTGCTCTGCCCATTTCCAGGAGATCCAGGAGAGAAATGTCCAAGATAGCCTCAGTGAGCCACACAACAAAGGAGGGTAAGCACACTTCCCAAAACCTCCTCACCTGCAAACTTCAATCCTCTACTACATAGGTGGAAAACACAAGGCCCGTGGGCTGAATCCAGCCCTCCACCTTGTTTTATCCGGCCTGGCACCCTGTTTCTACTTGGCAGCAGTGCCAGGCTCTCACTTAACTGTTAAGGGGTACATTTATACAGTCCTAAAATTATATTCGGCCCTTTGAAGGCAACCGTGAAGCTGATGTAGCCCCCAGTGAAAATGAGTTTGTCACCCTTGCTTTACTATTTTAGATGTACTTATTGCTTTATAAATATTTCCTTTCTCAAATAGAAATAGAAACAGCTTCCCTACAGCTTATTCAAAGAAGCAGCCCTCGAATTAATCAAATCGGGAAAAAATCGATAAAGATAACTATCACAAATAAGCTCACGAAAATAAACAACTTATTTACTGAATTGTTCACTTTGCTACAAGATGCTTTGACTTCAAAGAAGTGGAATTTAAATGAGCTACAGTCTGCACAAATGGGCATGAGCTAGAAAGGAGTGGGCATGAAGCTCTCTAAAAATGTCAGTGCCCCATGCAGGGCACAGGGACAGGCCCACTCCAAGAGGGAGTTTAAATGGATGCAACTTTTCAGAAAAGTAATTTGGAAGTATGTATAAGGAGACTTAAAAATGTTCATACTCTTTTACACAGAAATTCCACTTCTAGGGATTTTATCTTTAGGAGATAATCAGAGAGATGCTCAGATTGTATAGAAGAAATGTTCAATAGTTCTATAATACAAGGAAAAGGGAAAATGGAAACCGCGTAGAAATCTAACAACAGGAAGGTAGCAGATATTCCTGGGAGTTTTCTGCTAGCCATATCCTCATGCCCTTCCTGTTTTGGGCAAGGCCCACTAGGTGAGTCTTGGTTGGACTCGGGGCCCCACTTCTCACTGTCTGTCACCTTGTAAGGAGGGTGGGAAACATTACACCAGTTTGGCCAGCAAGATGCTTCTTCTCAGAATGCTGAAACGTAAGTAAATGCAAAAATGTCAAAGACAGAATGTCTCTGTGGTCATCTGCAAATAGGGTTCCCACTGCTCTGTCTGTCTTAACATCTGCCCTTTTTCTTAGTCTATTTTTCCAGATGCAATGACTGACTAATATTATTTCAGTAAATTCCTCTTCCACTGAATTTAGCCAGAGTTGGTGGGGGCGTGGGCGGGGGGGGGGAATTTCTGACACAGAGAATTAAATATATTATGAAACATCTACTCAGTATAATGTTATTCATCTATTAAAACCAGGCTTCAACACTTATTTAAAGGCATGGAGAAGACACCATTAAAGGATAAATAGAGATTATGATCACAGTTCTTTATAAATCTATGTACATCTATATAAATGTTATCATCATACCTACACATTTACCCATACATCCGTCTGTCTGCATGTGTATAAAGAAAACACACTGAAAGAAACACACATAAGTGTTAATAGCTCTTTTCTTCTGAGAAGGGTTACAGATGATACAGGATGCTTCCTCCACCACTCAAGCCATTTTATCTTGAGAACTAGCTTACCTGTCACCTCCCCCTGAAAGCCTTCCCCAACCTATGTTAAGCCCCTCCTTTGTGCTTTGAGAACAACTAATACAGCCTTGTATCACACTGAATTATAACTGCCTCTTTAACTTACCTGTCTCCCTAACCATTTTTTATTGCCCACTTTCGATCCCTTATATGTTCATATACTCCTTACTTTCAGTAAAATTCAGTAAAATTTGTAGAATGCAATACAATTTATACATGCAAGAATTATTGTTGTAATAAGAAAAATGGTGTTATTAAAAAGGGCTAGGAACAGAAGATACTTTGTTCCACAAACAGAGACAAAATAACTGTTACTTCACAAGCAAATTCAATGTGACTGTGAATTGACTATTTTGGACCCAATGAAATGGAAAGATGTGTTGTCTAGTATATTAGATTGGTGTAGACAGATAAACCATGGCTTTTTTTTTTTTGGTCTAAATCACTGCCGTAACTGCCTCCCCTCTCCATTTTTACTTTGGTCCCAGAGATAGTGCCTGTTTATCCAGCAGCCTCTGTCCTCCAAGTATATCTTCTGAGATTACCATCAGCTAAATATTACATTGTCTTTGGATGATATTCCTACATTGTAACTCCTCACATTTTCAGTGCTTTTTTCTAGTTCCAGACAAGCTACAGACTGTTAATTCACCCTTGCCTTTGCCTTGCCCAAGGAAATTGAAAATAAACTTTAATTTCCTAGTTGAGGGTTATGAGTGCTTTGTGTGGTTCACAGAAAAAGAATAATTGTTTGATGGAATTGGAGGATAGGAGAGTTTCTGAAGTTAGTGAAGTTACACAGTAATTGATTACTTGTCAACATATTTAGAGTTCATTCCAATAAGCAGAGACTTTGTCAACATCTGAGGTCTGTTCGATGCCTGGCCTCAGTTTGTCAATCACACCAGTAACTATATTTATAGGCTTCAGATCTGAATTTTGAATTCCATCAAAAGCTTTCAACTGGCCTTTGAGATGCTGTTAAGTCATTCTCACAGTTAGTTAGTTGCCAATCCAACTATACAAAATGAAAGAAAAACTTTCTTTGGGCAAACGAACAATTCCTGGAAGGATCATAAACAAGGGTGCTTTCAAAACTTCAGAAGCCCAAGTCTGAGTTTCTGGAAGCAAAGGAAGAACAGATAAGACTTGAGTAGTAAGTGTGATGGCATGTAGTAATTTAATGGAAGTTTGGGTCTGTGGAATTGTTCAGCGAAGTCGTAGAATGAGCCTACATGTGATGTGGAACTGGCTAAAAAAGGCAGAAAAACTTAATTCTGAGGGTGGAAACAAAGACATGAACTTTTGACAGCTTAATATTTTCTATTTGTTTTGTTTTAGCTTTAATTCCTTCTTTGGAGAGCTGTTTTAATTGTAAAAATACATAAAGCTAGCACTAAAATAGTCAACAAGTATTTAATATGTACCTACAAGATGGTAAGAACAGGGCTCCGTACACTAGAGAACATGAAATAACCCCCTACATGCACACAAATATGTGTATTTCATCTGTCTTTTTTTACCTAGTTGCAATCATTACATGTGTATAAGTGTCTTCTTTTTACTCAACATTATTATGTCATACATTTCCTCATGTTTCTACATGGTCTTCATGGTCAACAATGTAATTGTTGTAAGTGACCATTCCTCTTCTGTAGGACAATGCTGCTATAGGAAATAAGACCAAGGAGAACACTATTGTGGCGTATGGCATTCTTTTCTTCCATGGTAATTGTTTCCTGGGGAAAAAAAAAAACAACCCTTCAGGAATGAGATCCTTGAGTCCCTGATGAAGACTAGTGCAGCGGACGTGTACCACCATGCTGTGTTTCTATGGTACTGGATGCTTCACTGTATCCATTATAGCACTGTTCCCGGCTGAGGCCAGACAGTGCTTCAGAATCCTTCCCAACACAATATTCCAAGCATCCTCTATCATTCAGTCTTGGCTGCCATCCCTGGTAAACAAATGTATGATTTTGATATGTACTGCCATACTAAAATGTTACCTTTGGAGATATGTCAATGGAAATGCCTCTTTCATTTACTTCCTCTTCCCAGGAAATCAGCAGATTTTCACCCAATCTTCCCTGTGGCTTCATTGGTCACTTTTGTTTTTCTAAACATCCAATAGCCCCCTCCATATCCATGGTGTTCCATCAGAGCTCACAGTACCATGATGCAAACTGTCTTTCTGGATGCAGTGAATTTCACCAGGGCTGAAGTAAAAATACTAGATTTCCTTTAGCTTAATTCCCAGGTTTCCTGACAGTTCAAAGACCACTAGCAATAGCAAAGAAACCTCCTAAAACCATGAGAAGGACATCCTGACATGTTTCTTAAGTTAGAGAAAATAAACTTAAAACAAACAGCTACCAAGGGTCAGTATCCTGGCCCTCCATCCAGGCACAGACAACTGACTTTCACATGGGAAGAGGTGTGTGTGGCTGGCTCTTGCTGACACATCTCCAGCAATGTCAAGGCCTGGCCTATACCCTTAACTGTTTCCTCTCCAGCCACACCTAAAGTCTTCAGCACCCTAAAGAAATCTTCTGAAGGTGTTACCTTCTACTCCAAAATTTCTCCAAGCTCTGCTTCTTTTCACTCAAGACTTATTACTCTATTTTTTTTTTCATTTCCATGGTATGGGGTACATCTGCTCCTTTGCTTTATCTGACAGCTCTCTCCTCTTGTTCATTGGATAACAGCCTCCCCATGCACTCATCCACATTCATGATGTCGCTGGCCCCTCACTTTGCTTTCAGTGTGAGTCTGGTAGCACTGCTGAATTCAGTTCCCTGCCCACTCCTCTGAAAGAACTAGCATTCGGCCCATCCTCATTCCCGTAGCTAGAGAGACTGGTTCAAAGACTGGACAAAAACCCCGAGATAGTAATCAGTCTTTCTCAGAGTTCTAAATCTTCTGAAATACATTGGCAGGGGGGGGGGCATTTTTCTCGCAAGGTTGCTAAGCTCAGTAACCATGTGCTTGGAGGTGGCTGAGGCCATTCCCCTTGGCCCTCTGGCCACATGGTGGAAGCTCAGCCACAGAAGAAAAGGTCCACCTACAAAGATGGAGACAAGGGCTGGGCTCTGTTGACAAATTTGAGGCTCTGCAGCTAGTCTGGCCAATGGAAGGGGAGAGATTCCAAGGAAGCCCTTTATCCCAAAGCACCCAGAGCCTGTCCTTGCTCTACCACCGAAAGTGGGAGGTTGGTATGACCACTCTGAGAAAGAACTTGATCCAGTGATACAGAGTTTCTGACCAGGTTGTGTGAGAAGGGCATGGTGTGAGGTAAAGCCAGCTGGTCTACCCACTGCTGGCTTCTCAACAGGGCTTGAACCGAGTGGGTTAGCCCCACTCTGGTCTCTCACAAACATATAGGAGGAAACTTGCTGGGAGTTCACAAAATTTGATCATCCATATATTTTATCAGTATCCCGAAACACCTCTAAATTCTTGCCAATAACCTTCTTCCCCTAAGGCAGTTTCTTCGGAAGACAAGAGTCAAATACTTCTTTTTGACAGAGAAGCAGAGTAATTGGTAAGCAGATTTAACTAATCAGCCACATGGGGATGCTTACCATCTCCTGAATGTTTCTTGCTCAGCCCTCTTATATACACAATTCCCACACCCCAGTGTCCTTCCTCCTTTCTGTCACCGTGGAGACATCCAAAATGTTCAGTTGTGCCACCTGTCATTCCAAATCCATGCATGGATGGGGGCTGGCTGCAGGGGTGATTTATTGATAAGAATGGTGGGTTGAGAGGATCCACTTTGGTATATGACTTGTAGGTATGATTCAGTTGCTAATCAAGTGTATATGGAAGTTTCATTGAGATTTTTTTTTTCTCGTTATTAATCCCTCAGAAAGCCCAAGTCTTATGAGGTAATTTTCATGTAATGAAATTACATGAAAGGAGTTTTGGATCGTATTACTTATTTACATACAACTTCCACGACAATTACTAACTGATCCAAAAGTTCCGGCCAACACCCATCAGAAGTGATGGCAGGTAATTATATAGGGTCCAGCACAAATAATGCCTTTTTCTATTACAAAATCATAAGCATGTAATTCTGTAACATAACATTACCACACTCAAGCATACCATATGGCATTTTAGGTGAAATGTTCAAATTAAAACTATAAATTATTACATTCATATTATCATCCTACCAACTGCACTCAAGCAGGCCTTCCTTCTGCCGGACCCTGTATTTCATGGCTATACCACTAGGTGTGTGTGTTAGCTACTTAGGGAAACATTTTAATGACAAAATCTCAGAGGAGCTGTGCCCCCTAGACTCAGGACACAGAGGGATGGAGTAGATAACTCTTAAGTGCCCCACCTTCCATGAAGCCTTTGAGCTCCTTTACCTTTTTTGTTTCTTATTAGCTTCAGATAACTGGCTGCTTCTCATTAATAAACTTTTATTGAGCAGCCCCAAAGTGCCAGACACTCTCTGCTCGGTGCTGTGGGGAATCTTTCCCCACTCTCCTCTTGGAATTACATACTTCCATCACTCTATCTGTCCCTGACTACACCTCTATGTAGGGGGAGAGGCCAATCCGATTGATCATCCCTTGACATTTTACCCAGAGCCGTGTGATTCCTGCTGGTGATGCTGGCCCATCCCAGCTGGATGGCTGAGGCAAACCTGCTGTCCTTGTCATAGGGGGAAAATTTTTAAGCTCTCGCATATTTTAAAGAGCCTTTTTTCAACCCTCACACTTGATTAGTAGTTTATCTAGGAAACCAATTCTAGAATAGGTGTCACTTTCCCTTTACAATATAAAGGCACCACTTCACTGACTTCCAGCTTCCAATAATTACAGCTAGTAAGAAGGCCCATGCCATTCTGATTTCTCTCCTTTGCATGTGGCCTGCTTCTTCTCCCTGGGAGCTGTGAGATCCCCATCTCTGCCATTCTGGAATTAAACAATGATGTGTTTTGTGAGGGTTCTTTTATTGCCATTGTATTGAGCACATTGGAGGACACTTAGCATCTAGAAACTCAGGTCCTTCAGTTTTAGGAAAATTATTTCTTAGATATTATCTTCTCCTTTAATTTGTTTATTCCCTCTTTCTGGAATTCCTATTAACTGAAGGTGGAAGCTCCTTGATAGAGCCTCTATTTTCTCCCTGTCTTCTGTCTTTCCTCTCTTCCACCTACTTTCAGGAAGATTTCCTCTACTTTCTCACGTGGCCTTTCGGTGTAACTTTTATTCCTGTTACCATATTTTGAACTGTTAAAAAGCTGAGTACTTTTTTTACATTGTATTCTTGTCTCACAGATGTAATTTCTTAGCTCTCTGAGGAGAATACTAATACATATTTTTAAACCTTTCTTTTTAGCACTGTTTTTTTTGTCCTGTTAATTCATTTTGGACTCTGTTTTTCAAGCTAGAAGTTATCCCCAGTATCCAGCTACACTGAGAGGAGGCTGCTATGGCCTAAATGGTTTGGTCTCTCTAAGCTCACATGTTGAAACCCCAGTGCACAATAGGATGGTATCAGAAGGTGGGGCTTTCCACAGGTCGTTAGGTCATGAGGATGGCACCCTCATGAAGAGGATGGCACCCTTGTGAAGAGGATGGATGCTTTTATAAAAGACACCTATAGAGCCACCTGGCCTGTGTGAGTTCACAACTAAAAGGTGTCCTGGCAGAGGGCTCCGCCCAACCATGCCAGCACCTTGATCTTGGACTCTCCAGCCTCCGGAACTGTGAGAAATAAATTTCTGTTGTTTATAAGCTGCCCAGTTCTGTGATACTGTGTTACAGAAGTCCAAATGAACTAAGACTGGGGCTTTGGCTGTTCCTTCACTTACAAGGGAAGCACTGACCGGGAAGGACCCAGGAGCTGTGGGATTCTTTTGTGTTGGTCCATTTCCCCTGGGAACAACCACCCAACCTACCTGTGGAGAAGTGAGGCTGAGGGCTTCATTCTGGAAGCTGAGGTGCATGGAAGCTGGGACCTCCACATTCAACATAGAGCCTTTCACTTAATCCCTGTTTTTAATAAGGTGAATCACCCCTACACTCAGCTGTGGCCCAAACCTCTCAGCTTCCCCTCTATAAAGGAGACATATCCTATCTGCAGCTGGGATGGGAAAGAGAGCTGCCCAGCTGCCAAGCTGAGAGAGGGGCCACAAGGGTCTAACTGTTCCTTAGTCAGACTTTAAACCTGTCATCCTGTGTTCAGGCCATCTGTACCAGAGAAGCCCAGTGCCTCCAATTCCTGACCCTCTAGATGTTCTGTGGGGTGAGTCAACTTGTGCCTTGCAGCTCCCCACCTGCCAGGCTCCTAGGTTTCAGCTTCTCCGAGCTCTTTAAGAAGGCCCTATCATTCCTGCCTCCCATCTTCCACTCCACTGACTTCTCTCATTTTCTCTCTTTCTTTGTTTTTATGGATTTTACCATCTTCATTTAATTAATGTCATTTTAGCTGGGTGTGGGATTAATAGAGATGTTTACTCTGCCACATTTAAATGAAAGTTTTCAGGGCACCTTTATTTTTTATGTCAAAGCAACTTTTTATATGATTTATTTTATGTTCCATTATATTTTATTAATTTTCTACTACAATTAGGAAAAAAATCACATTTTAAAGAGGTTTTCTAAAATCTTATTAGTTTTGGCCACATATTTTCTCTAAAAATAATAATAATAACCAAGTGGAGGTGACACTAAAAGTCCCACCTCTGACCATGATGGCTGTTTTAACAGTAAAAACTCAAGCCCCAGAGAGGGGTGGGATTTCCAGGTCTATAGGGGCAACCTGGGTTGGAGGAAGAGAGAGAGCTGAGCATGAGGAGCAGCAGAGGGAGAAGAGAGGGCGGGGATGAGTGAGCCACACAGACCCCACAGCCTTCCCAGTCCTGCCCGGGGTCAGGCCCTGCCCAGGAGAACAAACACCATCATAATGAAACTCTCTCCAAAACAAAAAGGGTTTGAAAGCCCAGCGGATGGCAAGCCCGACAGAAATCAGTATCACAACACTCCAACGGAACTCAAGAATAAGGGCAGCCCCTGGAAATCTGTTGTGAAAGGGCGTGACCTGGTCACTGGCCAGATGTGGCTAGTGGGAAGGGTGTGCCACGAACCTGGGCCAAGGGAGGTATGGTCATCTCCCCTCCCACCCCCACCTTTGCCTTCTCTGAGGAAATTTAATTTTCTTTTCTGGGTTCTGTGCCCTGACGGTATCCATCATTCTTGGCGAGGCCACAGAAAACTTCACCTCATTTCTTCTTGCTTGGGTTTCCTGCTTTTATGTGCTTAGGCGGAAGCTGCATCTGAAATCCAGTTACCATTATTCATCTGACTATTGTTTGAAAAGACACAGAGGTTCTGAACCCTATTATGTCTCATCTTTGTCTCTTCCAGCCTCAGGTCTGCTGGAACGCACTACATTACCCCTGCGGGATGACTTCCTATTAATATTTACCAGATGCCATTCTCTGTCTAATCCTCTTACCCTCCAATGTGTTTTAGCCACTCACTGCAGCATAAAAAAACACCACGGTAACTATGTACTTAAAAGCCTGTGTTCTTGGCCCTTGATTCTGAACAGGGAAAGGAAACCAAATAATGATCAACTCATAAAATGAAATGCTCAAATTAGATTTCATTCTTCCTGAGGCCCAGCCCCCAAGATTATGGTGATTAATGCAAAAAAATGGAATGAAGCACAGAGATTTTAGGCCCTGAGGGGAGCTTGGGTTTAGCCACCAGTCACATGGTCAAAACCCAGGGAGGGGGTTTGCTAGCAGCATTTCTGCACTTAGCTAGAGGCACATGGGGGTGTTTGGAAAGTATTAAAGTGGTTGTCTCATCCAATTCTATATGAAAACCCCAGGAGGAAAGGCCTGATAATGTGGAGTTTTAGCCTATACTTGCTTCTAGAAACAGTGGGTACATTCCTATGGTGCTGAACATGATGCAGCCCGGGTTACCAGGGCCCGAAGGCACAGGGGGCATGGTAGGAAGGGTTTGAGAGGCAACTTCTGGGGAACTGGAGGGTTCTGCTTTTTGATCTGGGTGCTGGTTGCTTAGCGATATCTGTTTGTGCATATCCAGCAAGCTGTGCACTTATAATATGTACGCTCACCTATATGTATATTATTCTTCAAAAAAGTATTAAAAACACTTCAATGACTTTTCCCTTTCTGGAGTCACAGAGTACTTTGAGGATCTGATAAAGAATGTGGATCCTTTTCCCAGGAAAACTTGCAAATGCCTCACATTTCCATCTAATCTTGGGAGTTTTGTTAACTACCTGAAGTCATGGACAGGTGAGAGCACCAAGTTCAGATTGCTTGCCTTTCAAAGTTCTCTGCTCCCTCCCTCATTTCACCCCTATTTCTACTCAGTTGCTGAGTTCCAGCCATTGCTCCTGCAGACAGGCTGCTTTCTCTCCAGTTCCACACTGCCAGCCTGGCCCACCTCTGACCTTCATTGTCCCTAATCCATCCCAGGCACCACTGATTTCAACATGAAACATTTCTACTCAAAAACATATACTACCTTCTCTTGACTAATCAAAACAAATAGGCACATTTTGTCCGAGATTTGCAGAACCTCCATCAGATGCCCCTTTCTTACCTACCCCATCCCATTTCCTACTCCTTTCCACTGTAACCTGAAATTTCAGTGACCTTCACAGTATGTCAATTCATTCCTGCCTTTGAATATTTACCTTTTCTCAACCAGCAATCTCTCTCCTTTTGTTAAGCTCATTAAATACTACAACCACAAGCTTGACTTCCCTAAGAACTCTTTCTTGACTATACCAAAAAAGATGTCTCCCTTCTTTGAATTCTATGGCACTTTTGTCTCTACCCCTGATTTTCTTACATGTCCCCGTATTATTCATTCATTCATTTGTTCTCTATAGAGAACATCTGTTATACTTTTTAAAACTTTATTAGTTTTCTATTGCTGTTGTAACTAATTATTACAAATTTAGAGGCTTGAAACAACACATTTATCATCTTACAGTTTCTTAGGTCAGAAGTGCAAAAAGAGTCCTAATGGGCTAAATCAAGTTTTTGGCAGGGATGCACTCCTTCCTGGAAGGTCTAAGAGAGAATCTATGTCCTTGCCTTTTCCAGCCTCCAGAGGATGCCTACATTCCTCGGCTCACGATCCCCTTGCTCCATCTTTAAGGCAGCAACAGTGGAGGGAGTCCTTCTCACGTCACATCTCTCTGACATCATATTCTGCCTCTGTCTTCCCCTTTGAAATACCCTTGTGATTACATTGGGCCCATCCAGATAAGCCAGGATAATTTTCTTATTTTAAGGTCAGCTGATTAGCAGCCTTAATTCCACATACCAACCTTAATTCCTCTTTGCCATGTAAGGTAACATACTCACAGCTTCCAGGATTATAAGAGGGACATTTTTGGGGAGCCATTATTTTGCTCTAACACAAATTCAATGGCACTTTCTTCACTATATGGGATTCTATCACTTGGCCCTGTATAATTTATTTATTTACCCATTCATTCATTTTATAGGAGACATATAATGATTTGTGGTCCAGTATCTATTACCCTACTGGTAATATGGTATGCCAAACTTCCCCTTGGGAATCACTACCTCTCTCACTCTTGGCCCATGTGCTCCAGAGCAGGAAACCTCCACCCCAACCCCACCCCTGACTACATTGGGACATATGCCCAATTAGAATCAGTGAGACATTTGGTGGGACTTCTGGGAAAGACGAACGTGTTCTTTGCCACTGGGCTTGAACTGGAAAGATGAGACTCTGGAGGTGCCAAGGGATACCATGGAAAGCCTGAAAATGAAGCCAACAGTAGGAAACATAGAGCTGAGAGACGAAAACAAACTGAGTATCAATACTATCATTTGAGTCACCGGATTAAGCCAAACCTCTGGGTGTTTCGGGTATGAAGTCTGTACTTTTTTTATTAAGCCTGGTTAGATTGGGTTTTTCTGTCATTTACAACACTTTTTTATTCAGTAAGATCACATACTACAAAGCAACTTTGTGTTATGCATTAGTAATTACAATATAATATTGCTATCATGATGGAGATTAGGAAAGTATTCAGCATAGACAGGGTGTTTAAAGTTTGCGAAGAGTGAAGCAACTAAGCTGACATGGTAGGGTGAATAGCAGTTTGCCAGGTTGAGGTGGAGCCGAAGTGATGATAAACAGCAGGAAGGAGGTGCAAAGGCTAGCCGGGAAGAGGCCCTCTTCTTGTTCTCCAAGTGTCAGTCTTGCCTCCACAACCAGAACATAAATTGTCTTGATTTAGGGTGGCATTATAATTATAAGAACTAGAATAAGAATAACATCAATAAATGCTAACACTTTTTGACCTTTATATATTAGCAACTAGTCTAAGTATTTTGCATATATTGTTTAATCCTCAAAACAACCCTTAGTTAGTATTTTTGCCATTTCACACAAGGATACTGAGGCAAAGAAAAGACATGCTACTTGCCGAGTATGGCAGACACCGATTCACCAGCAGTTATTCCTCTGATTCTCCCTTGTTAGCAAACCTCAGTTTTGTTCAGGGGATCAAGTCCAGATATTTTATACCACATATCACTCTTGTACATTCATAGAAATATATGTATATGTGAAGTAAACCAGCCAAGATATTTCCAAATATGCTTTATGTGGAGGGTCTAACTCTCCTGAATCCCTTTTCCACTAAGAGTCATCAATGTTCAAGTTTTTCCGTGTATGATTATTCTCTGTGCCATCAAGAGCTTCAGTGATGCAGTGCTTCTCAAGAGGGTCCCTTCCCCTCTGTACCCCCTGAGGGTGGTTGCCAACATGCCATCACCACTCTGCAAGGTTCATGCACAAGCACAGCTGTGGCTTAGCAACAGCAATTACATGACATACTCAATGTCTACATGATAAAAATAGAAAACGTATTTGTGTGCATACATGTACATCCTAGGTTAAAAAAACAAAAAGATGGTAACTTTTTCCTACTATCAAAACTCTTTCAGTTTGGTTTCTGTTATTTACAGCCCAAAACTTCCTTTCTGATTTACCAAGGTCACCAACATAGTATGTGGCAGTGCTCAGATTTGAGCCATTTTTACTCCAGACCAGGCTTCTGATGGCTGTGCTAAACAACTTTTGTGTTTCAGCTAAAGTGACAGGTCTGATTTAGTGATAGCAGCTTCCCAGAATGTTGAGAGGGATTGTGAGGCCATGTCTATTGTCTGTGACTACCATGGAACCCTGAGTTACAAGCCATATGTTTACCTTTCCTAAATAATCATGTCAACTTTCAACTTTTACTCAAAGCCATGAATTCCTGCACCTGGAATAGAACCTGCTTCAACCTAAGCACTTCAGGGCAAGCAGACTTCCACCAAGGGCCATGCTGGTTGTGTACTGGGCGATGCCAGAGAGCACTATTCATGTAGGTTACAGTGCAACGGGAAGCTCCTGGTTTTGTGCAGTACACAGCCTGCACAATTCTGCCTGGGAGCTCTTCAAATAATAGTTCTCTAAACACCATGGATACAACCTTCAGAGCTAATTGCAATCATTTATTCTGGAATTTTATACCCAGTATGAAGGTCAAGTTATTTTTATATCTAATGAAATTTTTCCTGTTTAAATTAAATTCTCTTCCTGGATGAGACAGATTTAAAAATAATACAAAGTCTGGTTCAGTAGAGGCTCAATAGTCATCAAACATAAGTGAATCATTAAAAATCCTTCATATATTTGAAGACAGTAATTAAGTCTTCTATTCTCATTAGCTTCCTTAAGCTAAATAAACCCAATTTACTTAACAAGCTATCGCCATGTGCTAGGAACTGTGCTAAGCACTATAATTCATGATTTCATTTCATCCTCACTGCAACTCTATATGAGGTTTGTCATTATTCCCATTTCACAGATGAAGATTATAGTGGTTGGGGGCGCAGGACCCAAAGTTAGACAACCTGGATCCCTGTGACCTTGAGTAAGTTACCCTAGTCCCTCTGTGTTCCCATTCCCTCAACTGTGAAATAGGAGATAACGACCATGCCCAGTATCCTATGAAAGGATTGACCTAGTATTTGCAGTGTTTAGCACGATATCTGGCACTTAGTAAATAACCAACATTCTTTTGCTGCCATTGTTATGATAACGCCAACACCCCAGTCTGGGAAGGAACTGAGCAGGGAACTGAACTCTGGGATGTCTACCCCTGCACCTGCCTCACCGCCGCCTTTCTAACTCTGTCACAGTTTGAAAGGGACCTTAGAGACCATGTCATCACATCCTCATTCCACAGGCAAGGGGCCTGAGGGCCACCACGGATCACTCTGACCCACCCAGCTAACCAGAAGAATCTGGCTTTCAGCATGGCCACTGTCCTTTCTGCCCCTCTGCTGCCTACCTCAACACTTTGAACCGGATCTTATGCGCCGAGGTCTCACCCTCCCATTGGGATAAATGAGAAATCTTTGAGAAAAATAGTACATTTATAAGGGACTACTTGGACACATGTCCTGTTTCATGGCAAGACAGAGATTGTCCTTGCATACCACCAGGCTGATCAAGGTTCCAAGGAGTTCCCAGCCTGGCTCCTCCTTGGAGACCCAGGACCTGGCCCTGCCCAGGAGCCTGCACAGGCCACAGAGACCCCACGACAGTGACAGGCACCATGCACTTACCCCGGGACTTCTTGGGTGAATCAGTCTCCTATTAAAAATGAAATCCAAGACAAGAAATTGTCCTAAAGGGCTTGAATGTCTTAATCGTGGTTTTATCTTCTCCCCCAGGCCTGGTCATTTCTAATGAGTTCCAGCTCACATCCTAGAGGAACTATCGTTGGAGGAGAGTGTGCGCACTCAGTGAAAATAAACTAACAGCGAGACTCATGTTTACTCTCTAATTCACTCTACCCAAAAATAGTTCGCTTTTTTAAAGAACATTTTTAAAACAGAAGAGTGACTGCTGATTAACCCCTTATGCTTCATACCAAAAAAGAGACACACCCACAGTTGAATTTATGACTTTTGATTTGTGGAGTAATTTGTAATGTGAATATAATTTATGATCTTTGACAAGTTTCTTCCTACCCTGGGCCTCAGTTTATTCATGTACAAAATAAGGATAATAATATCTGCCTGCTTCTCATAGCTATTGTGAGGATTCATGTAATTAAACCGTCAAGTTCAGCATGTAGTAGTAAGTGTTAGGTTTTTGCAAAAGCTAACATTTTATGATGTTATCCAAAGCTGCCTATAAATTGAATTCAGGAAACCCAACCTGTCTTCCCATTGATTTACATAATCTCAGAAGTTCTCTTTTTTCTTTGTTCCTCCTAGTTCTATAGCAGCCCATGGCTCCTAATCGTTTTCCTGCGTCCCTCTGTCTTCCATTAAATACCAGTGATCTACAAGCAAAGTCTTAAATGCCCTAGAGAACTACCACTTAAAGAAATCTTGTGCTGAAAACAAAGCACTTGCCTATAAAATGAACAATCACCTTTTAATCAATCTGCTTTGTAAGTTGGTACATTGAATTTCTGTACACTGAACCCATACTGTGGGGGTTGTTATATTTCGATTTCCTCAACAACCTCATCTGGTGAGGAAGGAGTTATACCCCAAGGAAAGGAGGGATCAAGCAGCCTCCACTTCTCTCTACAGAGCAGGATTTTTTGTTATTGTTTTTCTTTTCTATAATTCCTTCCTTTTTCTGCCTTTGGAAGAGGAAAAGTCCTCTTGGCAATCAGTCCTCACTAGGGTAGTAAGGGAGAGTTGTGTGTGTGACTCTGAGAGGGGGTTGAGAAAGGAGCTAAACTTCTGAACTGGAGCCTGGGCCGCGTAAAGATGGAACCATGGACCAGAAGAGTCCCTTATCCAAAATAGCTGCCACCTCTCTTCCCAGTACCTCCTTCCCTATTTTCTCATGCACTCCTCACAGGGCCATCTCAATCCTATCTAGAAGAAACCAGAAGTCAGAAGGACTCTAGTCAGGGTCAAGGTGCCTTCCCCCTCTGCTCCAAGCGGTGAGTCATCCTCTGGTTTGTCCATCAATTGAAAAGTGAATATGAATATGTGCTCCTCTGGGGCAACTGTAGCATCTACAGATGAGGTCTCAGCCATTATTCATAGGTCTGGTATCTACCTTGGTTGTGGCAGGCACTTCAGGTTATGAGGAAACTCTGAGAGGAAGGTCAAGAGTAGAAGAGTAGAAAAGAAGATATTTGAGGATGCTTTTACTTAAGTTTCTCTTGTGAATATAAAAATTCAGACTTCCAGCCAAGATGGAGGCATAGGTGGACATACTGTATCTCCTCGCACAACCAAAATTAAGGACAACAAGGAATTGGAAACAAGAAAACAACCAGAACTGAGAGAAAATTGAACTGTATGGAGGTCCAACAACCACTCATCCATTCATTCAGACCAGTAAGAGGGGTGGAGTCTCAATAGGAGGGAGCGATGTTGGTGGACCCAGGCGTGCAGGCAGCAGCTGGTAGGCCCCAGGTGCAAGGTGGCTGGCTGACCAGGCAGTCCCACATTTGTGCCCGGATAATCCAATTGAAAACAGAGAACAAAACAGAACTCGCAACCCAGGGCCCCAGTGCCAGGAAATAAAACCTAAAAACACCCAGACTGAGACCCCTCCCCCCCATACAGTATCACTACCCAGCAACTGGGCTGACTTGCCCTGGAGAACACCTAAGGCTCCACCCCTCATACGTAACAGCTGCAACCAGACGCCCCCCCAAAAAAAAAGGCTCAAATGGGAGAACAGATCAAAGCCCCAGAACCAATTCATCTAAGCAATGAAGAGATAGCCAGACTATCAGATGCACAGCTCAAAGCACTGGTGATCAGATGCTCACAGAATTGGTTGATTTTGGTAGCAAATTACATGAACAAATGAAGGCTACAATAAGTGAAATGAAGGAAAACACACAGGGAACCAATAGTGATGGGAGGAAAACTGGGACTCAAATCAATGGAATGGACCAGAAGGAAGAAAGAAACAAACAAAAAGAAAAGAATGAAGAAACAAGAATTCAAAAAAATGAGGAGAGGCTTAGGAACCTCCAGGACATCTTGAAACATCCCAACATCCGAATTATAGGGGTATCAGAAGGGGAAGAGGAAGAGCAACAAGTGGAAAACTTACCTGAACAAATAATAAAGGAGAACTTCCCCAATCTGGCAAAGGAAATAGACTACCAGGAAGTCCAGGA